>CM038468.1:28811781-29031477 GCA_021464415.1 Lonicera japonica
AGCTCGCCTGGCCCAAAAAGTGACGAGACCAGAATTGCGTGGGGCCTGGCTAGTTTGACCCGAAACGGCCCAGAGAAATCAAGTCACGGCCTCTGGCGGTGATGCACGTCCGTTTTTGGCCAAAATCCTTCATTTAGGCCTCCGAATCCGCGTATTTACTATTTAAGGCAGGTCTTAATTATGTAATAAGTTGAGTTTGGAAAGTCCGATTTGACTTCCGTCAAATCCCGCGCGATCCTTGACATCAGCACAACATAATCCCATAATTTCTGCAATTTCCTATTTTTGGCAGTTTTTTGAATTATTTCGAATTTGTTTCCTTTTTTTTTACATTTTGTAATTTCTTATAAGAGAGTATTCTTGTAATCGTTTAGGCAATTCATCTTTAATAATATTTTGAGTGTTTTTCTCTATATTGTGAATTTAAATCCCATTTCATAGCTTTCCACTACGTCATGGACATATATGCACTACGAACTTACCAATGCATTGGCAAGAAATTAATGACATTGTTCGCCCTAAATGTGTCACCAACGCATGTCCCCTTATAAATTTTCCAATACATCTGTTCTTATTAACTGACGATATAAATATCTTTTTTGTTTTCAATGGATTAGATATTGCTCTTATTATGATAAAGCAGCAACCTCAGTTGGCATGCGAGGAGCCAACTCCTTGAGGGGTACTCTTATTATGATATTGCACTAAGGCGAGCGTCATTCAAAAGTGGATCGCGCTTGAACTATTATCAACGTTTCATTTACTCTTGTTAGTCTCTTTGGATCCCTAATGTCCATGCGTTTCTATCTCGATTTAAGTTGCAAAAAAATTATCACTTATGATATATTGCTAACTCTTTTTTTTTTTTGTTTTTGCTTTTTCACCTAGGGGTCCCTATGAAGTTGGAAAACGTTGAGATTTATGGTACCAGAACAGTAGGCATCAAGAATGCTACTAATAGTTTTAATTCTCGTTAGTTAATGTATTTATACTTGTGTATAAGTATATATATATATATATATTAAAAAATATACATAAATGACTATAACATCAAAGGGGAGGAAGGGTACTAGATCGACGCACTTGCAAAATGCTGAAACTTCAAAAGCGCTAAGTAATTGCCAATTAGATGCACTTGCTTCCCAATGTTTTGAACTTAATTGCTTCCCAATCACATGCTGATTGTGCCGAATCTCCACATTCTCACGATGAAGGCAATCAATCTTGTGAAGAATTCTTTTGATCATTCCTTTAACTCATTTCTCCTCTGGTAAAATAGAGGGCCGATATATCTTTGACCGCTATCGCAATGACCATTGAATCATTTTCCCTTTTGCACCTGTCGCGCCATGTCACTTCATCTGAATGAAGACATCATCCTCATCTTGCTCTGCTCTAGTGTAAACCGATGCTTGAGATAATGACTTTTTCCAAGAAGTCAAATTGTAGTCACTACGGGAACTATGGATAATGAACTCGAATTTGAAAGATTGAACACCCCAAAACTCAAACAAAATTCTAGTGATGAGTGAGCCCAAGATGAGACCAGTGGGAGAGGGCTGACCATCTTTACGACAGGTCAAACATTCAACTATCCGAGTGAACAAAAACTCAGCCAAATCAATGGTATGACCCATGCCAGCCGCATAGAGAAACATAGTATCCTTAGGACCAACCTCAAAATGATGAGAATCTGGTGAGATACAAAAGTGATAAGTAGCACAAAGGACGCGATAGTCGGAACGGATAAAACCTGTGACAACGCAAACAAGATTGTCCTATGTATGAGGAGAACCCATAAGCTCGGAAAGGACTGCATTGATATCGGGAGCATGGGCTACAGAATATGGGAACTGGGGATTTTTAACGACCAGGAGAAAATAAAGTTGTCGAATAGAATCACACCTATATAAATGTCACAACCCTTAACTCAAGCAACCAATCTATTTCCACTCGAATGCTCAACCAAGTTAGCTCGAAAATATAACTCTTGACCCATGAGATGAAGGCATACATGGTTCACCACAAGATTTTCCCAATGACGAACCATGAACCAATTGTATACCAATGGGGGAATAATATAATTCCTTTTGGATGAGGGTTTAAAAGCTGAAAGATTCATATTTTGTTCACAATTTACTTTAACCTTAGAAAATCTAGTGACAAATTATTTCTACTCTTTCTCATTAGTAAAACGTGGAAAGAAGGTACCGATATTGGATTGGGATTCTTCCAGAATGAGGGAACTCATGGGGGGAAGGGATGATTCAGTGTGGATACCTTTCCCTTTAGAGGAGTCAAGCTTAGGTCTTTTAATGGGGGGGTGATGATGGAGGTGGGTTTGGAGGACAGAGTTGTTTATTCTTTGATGACTTGGAGGGAATCTTAGTTTTAGCCATTAACACACCAATCAAAGAAAGATAACTAACTATGGCAATGAACATGACAAGATACATGGAGAATGAAAAGACCTTAAATGGAAGAAGAGAGAGGAAAGCTCTTACTCGATTGAAAGCCAATGGAGGAAAGGTTGATGAATGGTTTAGAGAGAGAAACCAAACCTTAGCCCTTGGAGAGAAGAGATGAAATGTGGAGAGAGAAGGAGACGGTTATATAAAGGGGGTGAGGGATATAAAGAGCCAATTTCAAATTTGATGCGAAATGACCAAATTGTCCAATTCGTATATGCCGGACCGGTACACATTAGCAATGTGTGGATCGGTCCGCATTATATACGGGGACTTTGCTGCTTTATCTCAAATTTTTGATTTTATACTAGGCAAGATGAAGCATAATTTTTTATTGGACACAGATATTTTAAGAATTTAAGGCTCAGAAACAATATCAATATATTATATCAAGCATTGTAGAGTTCATATAATTAAATCCTATAGTGCATGTGAAGATGGATCAACAGACAAATTCATTGAAGACACACGTGTCTGAAAATATTCACTCATATGCAGAAAAATTTAGAGAGCTTCTCAGTCATTAAATTTTCAATATTTCTTCCTCAACTCAGATTTTTTTAAATTTTTTTTAGTCATTTAGAATTATCTGCATTGATATTGAACAAATAATTGCAAGCATTTAAAAAAAGATTTGATGGAGGCTTTCACCCCTGGTGGAGGCCAGCTATACACCATTTTATGCCCATTCTACTAACACCAAAGGCTCACAAATTGCAATCACAATACTCAGACTTCTTCTCACTAAATATAGTTATATATGAGTGCTTATCTTTCATTTAAAGAAGATGTCAAAGTCTAACGCATGTGATTTTTAAGAATTTTATATAGATCGTGTAGTGAGTGGTGAAAGGGATTCAAGACTAAACTCTTATATGATTGATATAGCATACTATTTTTAATAAAATTTAGAAAAACAAAATATAAGATCTCATCACAAGTGCCAGTACGCAATCAATATTCATGTAAAGAGCAGTAAAAATAAGCATATGAATATATGAACATCCTTAAGCAATTTGATCTTGTGCATCAAAATTCAAATTTCTTTAATTTTGCAAACGGTACTTATGCGAGGAGCTAAGAACCGACCGATGAAAATCCTACCAAGTTCATTCTACCAGACAAATACCCAAAGATTTTCGAAGATTGTGAAAAATGGTGCTGTCTAAGGGTTTCGTAAGAATATCTGCAAGCTGGTTTTTGGTAGGAACATAAGACAAGGACACAACTTTTTCTTCGACCAACTCACGAATGAAATGATATCGAATCTCAATATATTTGGTCCTAGAATGCTAAACGGGATTTTCAAAAATTTCAATGGTGCTTGTATTGTCACAGTAAACAATCATAATATCTTGCGCTATTGTGAGAATCCGTAAATGCGACCCTCAGGTCTCGTTCCCGTGCTTGGGCGTCTGAAACATCGGAAGGGATTCCGAGGTTCCATTTGCTTCTATGTGTTGATAATTCATATCGAGTGTCCCTCTATCCTATTTCTAGATGCAAGGGGGTTCGTTCAAAGTCGCCAGTACATTTTACGAGAAAACAGACAAAAAGGGTCGTGTAAGAGGAAAGGCTATAGACAAGCCTTTCTTTACACATTTGTTTGCGAAACTAGGATTATATGGGGTTCGAAAACTATGTTACGGATTGGGAAGGTGTTAAGCACCCGTTCCGCCCTTTCAGTCTCTAGTGGTCTTTTATATGTTTATTTTATGTTGAAAAACTTAGATACTTTTACTGACAGTGTACTACTTTTCGAATGAAAAACCCTAATTTTGGGAAAAACAGAAAATGAGATGAAATCATTTGTGTTTCGAGATCTGATGTTTTATTTTGAAAGATGTAAATACAAGTGATAAAAGCCTTTTTATTTAAGAGAGAGATTCCCGTATTATTTCCTCAGATAATGACGGTTTTCTTGTGTTTCGGATACTTTGAAAAAGTTCAGATCTTTATGTTGGGACTAAATTTATTATGGAATTAGAACTCTTAAGGGGATTTTTGTCAGATATATCACAATCTATGGGAAAGACAAGACATACCGGACCGTAATTCCTTAGTAAGTTTTGTCGGTCCGGGTTTCGAAAACAGAATTTATCCGGATGATAATATACTTACTTTTCTGGTTTTGCAAATGGTTTTATCATGGTCTTTTGTTTTGAAAACAGTAGACTATTTTATAACTTAGCAATAAGTTTATTCAAATAAAACGTAGATAGAACAACCGAAGTAAAACGAGTACACATATATCTAATTTTAAATACTATAAGAGACTTTCTTTACCTTCCCGACGAGAATAATAATAAGAAAGAAAATATAATATGGCAGAGAGATCTCTAGCGATAATAATCTTTTCCTTCTTCAGATATTTTCGAGAATTCGACTTTAGAAGCGGGACACGTCGAGAATATATTCGATGATTCTTCATAAATAAGATGATAGTAGAAAATACTTGATGAAAGAACAGAAAATCAGATAAAAACTCAGAATTATTGGATCCCAAGTTGCTTTCCTCAACCCTTGGGGGGTGTTTGGCCTATTTATAGTGCTGGGAGAGGATTGTCGCGCGACATTTCCCTAGAAAGAGCAAGTGTCGCGCTACATGTTGATCAATGTCGCGCGACAAATGGCTGAAGTGATGTCTCTGACAGACTGATGTGTCAGAGAGTGGATGGTCTGTGTCAGAGGGGTTTGTCGTACGACACAAGGGCGTTTGTTGCGCGACATTCTGATCTGTCGCGCGATAATCCTCCTTAAAAATAGGTTTGTCGGCCAACAAGTCCCTTTGGGGGCAGTTTCGGGTGCTCGGGTAGGTCCCGGGCTCCAAGAAATGTACTTCTCGATGGTCATTAGGGTTCTTGCGGGGGTCATAGATCGGGATGTCTACAGACCCTCTCGACTCAAGTTTCTTGCTTGCAAGGAATTAAAGCGAATGGAAGAGACCGTGGTCCATGGCCCCGCAAGACCTCTAAGGAAGTGTGTATGCAAAAAATGTTTGTGAATGCCTCCGGAGAGGGATTTTGTTACCTCATTGCCTCTTTCGAGGGCTTTTGTTCTTCTCGCCTCATCCACTTTGCCTTTCTGGGAGGGCTTTTGATCTTCTCGCATCATGTGGGAAGACTACCAGTGCTCCACTTTTCCTCTCTGGGAGGGCTTTTGATCTTCTCTCCTCATGTGGGATGACTACCATTGCTCCACTTTGCCTCTCTAGGAGGGCTTTTGATCTTCTCGCCTCATGTGGGAGGACTACCATTGCTCCACTTTTGCCTCTCTGGGAGGGCTTTTGATCTTCTCGCCTCATGTGAGAGGACCACCATTGCTCTACTTTGCCTCTCTGGGAGGGCTTTTAATCTGTAGCAAGAAAGAAAATTGCCTATGGGAGGGCTTTTATTACCTTATTGCCTCTGGCGAGGGCTTGTGTTTGTGTTTCTTGCCTCGAGGAGGGCTTGTGTTTATGCTTTGGCGAATTTGTTTGTTTTTTTTACTGCTAGAGTGAGAGAGAGAAAATTTTTTGTGAGTGAAAAGAGTTCATCGGGAGTTTTTCCAGATGTCTTTAATTTTCCCGTATTTTTCTGAAATTTTTACTCTTATTTTTTTCTGAGTGAGAATACTTCTTTCAAAAAGCAGTTTTCGGATCTCTTCCATTCTTTGCAGAGTGACGGTTCAAAGGTTTATTTCCAAGTCTTCTATTTTGTATCGTGCTGAAAAGAAAATTTGCTTGAAAGGTAAATCTCTGATTTCTGATCTTTTTAGTTCTCATCTTTTTACTTTGTGAGCCCACATCATTTTCTATTTTTTGATGCCCTTATTTCTCCCTCTTTTGGAAAAGACTTTTCTTGGCCTTCTCTGTTTTTGACCAAGAGTCTTTTTATCCCTTTGTTGCGACCAGGAGCCTTACTCACCCAAAACGAAGCCCTGAGCCGATTTTGGCCTAGCTGTCACTTTTGGTGTGGCTCTACTTATCACTCTACATTTCTGTTTCTCTCGCTTGCTTTAGGCGCTTGCGCGGGGTTTTCTCTTTTCTACTCTTTTCAATTTTTTCTATTCCCGCCTTTTTCTGATATTTTTCTTTTTCTTATTGAGGGTCTTACTCCTTGTGGGAGATCAGAGATTCCTTTGACCGATGTTTTTGTTATCGCGATTTTCAGAGAGATGACTTGGAAATCTTTTCGTTGGGATTTTTACCATGAATGTGCGGCATGTTAGAAAGGCTTCGAAAACTATTTCTCTGAAGTATTCTTGTAGGAGAAAAATGAGCCAAAGGTCAAAAAATCAAGGGAAACGACAAGCTGTGGCGCGACACCTCGGTGGGAGGAGTTTGTCGCGCGACAAACGTGACCAGTGTATAAACCCCTGCTGAGCTCATTCCACCTCATTCTCTCCTTTCTCTCTCCAGCCCTCTTTCTTTCTTCTCTCTAGCGCGGAAGCCCTGCCGCTTTCTCTATTTTTTCGACCTTTTCGCTACCATACCCCTATACTGATGGATCCTGCTCAGCCAGATCGACTTGAGGGTGACCAGGAGGAGGTCACCTTTACTAACGCTCAGGGAGTTCTTCATTGTAGCCCTCACCATGACGATTGGGCGGACCTTGACTGGTATGGTGAGGACGGGGTGGACCGCGGTCGTGCTGTGGTCTACTGAGATGTTACCCGGGCTGCTCCAGTCCCGGATGTTCCTTGGCTCTTGATGGAGCTTGTCTCTCACGAGATCCCTCGATGGTCTCTGGTATGTTTTCTTGAAAATCCTTCCTTTTGTGTATTTATTTATTTTCGTTTCCTGCATGTTTTTAAACAATTCCTATGTTAGTATACATGCTTGCCTAAAAATAATATCCGAATTTTTTAGAGAACACATACTTTACTCGTGATACTTCTAGGAGAAATATATAATTTACCTTTATGACCCTATAACTCTTATAATTACACCGAAATACCTTTAGGTTTGGAAAATTACATAATTTACCCTTATAACCCTATAACTCTCATAGTTACACCAAAATACCCTTAGGTTTGAAAAATTACATAATCTACCCCTATAACCCTATAGCTCTCATAATTACACCAAAATACCCTCAGGTTTAGAAAATTACATAATTTACCCTTATAACCCTATAACTCTCATAATTACACCAAATACCCTCAGGTTTAGAAAATTACATAATTTACCCTTATAACCCTATAACTCTCATAATTACACCAAAATACCCTCGGGTTTGAAAAGTTATGTAATCTACCCCTATAACTCTCATAATTACACCAAAATACCCTTAGGTTTTAGAAAATTGCATAATTTTACCCCCTGCAGTGGGTTGGCCGAGGTTGGGATTCTCCCAACACTATTTATTTAGAGTGGCGACAGGCATCGGCCCCTATCCAGGAGTTGCTCCTTCCAACTCCTTTTGGTTCTCTTTTTGATGCCCTACCGGAGCGGGTATCTAGGGCAGCATCTTGGTGTCAACGCTGGCTTCTCATTGGTGGGACACCACTCATACTTTTCCATTAGAGCTGGGGAGAGATGATGATGACCCCCTAGACTTGTTTGCTTTGATCGGGATTCCTTTAAGGGGGCCCCTATCCAGATTGACGTCCCCTTGCATCTGACGATAGAGGGTATTGTTGGCACGTTGGGATGGTTTCTGGAGCGACGGAGTTCCGGTGATATGATACCCTGAGCGGTTTTGGTTATGCATCTGGCGATAAAGAGAGCCCGACTGGTTGCTTCAGGGGCGCCGATGACCCGACAGGAGGCGCGCTAGTACGCCTGCGTCCTTCTCTTACTGACGCTCCATGATTTGTTCGAGGCCCGTGGGGGGGACGCGGCCCATCTCTGGTGGTTGCCCTATCTTCGAGATTTTAGCATCCTATTTGATTATACTAGGGCGGCTTCATTCTGGTTGTCCTCTATAATGCTATGGACCAGGTCTCTCGTCATTTAGCCCTGAACCTCAAGGGCTTCTCTTTGCTGTGGGAGGTACATATTTCTGCTTCTTATCTCTGCTTTAGTTTTTTCCTCTTATCTGCTGATTGTTGCTAATATTCTTTTGTCTTCTTCTTTTTTCAGAGTTGGTTTGTGGCTTACATCCATCTGGGTCATACCCAGGTGGATTTTCTCGTGGAGAACGAGGATCAGTTTCCCCTTCTCCGCCGGTTCATCGCGGGGAACTACAAGGCTCCTTATATATATCGGACCTGGGAGACTAGAGCTGCTGCGGTCCATGACCTGCTGGAGGAGCATGTATGTACTTTAGAATTTTAAATAAAGAGAATAATAATAATAATAATAATAATAATAATATAAGTAATTAAATGTGATTTTATTTTTCTTTTCAGATTGAGTGGGCCCCCTGGGGTGATCTAGGTCTCCACTTTGGATATGGTCGCGCTTTTACCGCCTCAAGGACTAGGCTGTTGATTAGGGATGAGTATGGCTTCCACTTTTATTTGGGCGAGAGAGTTATTCGCCAGCATACACCAGCCCAGTGGCCTCGAGTTTCGCTATTTCCCCCAGTTCTAATGAGGCAGACGGGCGAGATCGACCCGATGATAGTGTAGGCTCTGGTTATTGGCCTTCATTTCCAGGTATTTGTTGAGGAGGGGGATTATGCTGCATTCGCTACCCGTTACTTGATGAGGGAGTGAAAGGAGACCTGAGGCCAGGTTTTCTATGAGTGATAACGGGCGTTGGGGGGCGACCCCAACTATATACGGGGACAGACCCATCTGGCTAAGACGGTCCCCTGTCACCTGCTACCCATCCTCGATTAGAGGGACAACATAACGAATTCTGACGATGAGGACCCCGAGGGAGAGAGGGGCGTTCCTGCTGCTGTTGAGGGCGGTGGTGATAGACCTGAGGGAGGTGAGGGAGATGGGGCGGCGGCGGTTCCAGAGTAACCGCCTCAGACGGCGCCCATGGAGGAGCAGCGTGCCGATGCCAAGGGTTTTGAGTTTTCTACTAGTCCTCCAGTATCTCCGGGAGTTATATTTGACGAGGCTGAAGCTGCTGAAAGAGGGGGAACATGTTTTTTTTAGCGGTCCTGGGAGCCCGAGGACTTCAGGGCTGACTATGAGCAGTTTGGACAGACCCCTCCTGCTGCTGTGGCCATTCCTTCTAGTGGGGTCCCGCCTTTAAGAGCGACGGCAATTGCGGATCCCCCAGGTGTTCCCACTTATGCCACCTTGACCCCTCTTCCATTGACTGCCATGGGCCCTCCGGCCCGATCTCCTGGTCTCGGTGGCTCATCCTCTCGGCCTCCTTTATTTTCGATCCGCGAGGAGGGTGGGTCTACTTTCGCGGCTGTCCCGGCAGGCTCATTTGCTCCCCTGGTCGATATACCGCTACTTCTTCAGGATATCACCTACGTCGGTGCTGGTCTTCGTCGTTATATAGTCCCGGAGTATCCTCTTCCTGAGGATACTTTTGATTACTTGGGCGGTCGCGTCGGTGATGATGTATATTCTTTATTATGTTCCCTACTGCTTTTTCATATATGTTTATCTTAAATGTGCTAATTCTATTACTTATATCTTTTACAGCGGGTGAGTGTTCGTGTAGCGGACCTGAGAGCCAACCATGCCCAGTATCTCTACAACTGGAACCTTCTCCAATTCGTCGGTCGAGATCCCACGGCCTACATGCGTGACTATCAGAGGGCGGTCGACGTTTCTCTGCGGGCGGATGACCCCCTTTCTTCTTCTCGGGCCCGAACAGAGTCTCGAATGAGCAGTAGCCGGACCTCCAGACGCTCACAGTCCTCGGTGATTCGTCTTACGGCTCTTACTCAGTCGACGGAGCCTTCTCAGGCTGTAGTTCCTCCTCCCCAGGACGTCCCAGTGGTTGATCTTACTCCCAAGGAAGGCTCGGGTGACAGCAGGAACGTGTCAAAGCGCGCTCGAGTAGATTAATTTTTATCTTTCCTGCATTATACTGTTAGTTTTGAACAGATAAGTAGTTTTATAGACAGAAAATGTTAGTAGTTTCTTAGGTTTGAAAATTGTTTTGTTGGATTTATGAAAACTCCTTATTTGTGATGATGGTATATATATATATATTCTTTCTGTTTTTTGTGTTTGTGACAAAATATTTTTAATATATACATATGAATTGGTAATTTTTTAGGAATCATACCTTATGATACGGTGGTACTTAGGGTTCTTGTAAAAGAACAGAGTAAGCACAATGCATACAAAAGTGGTTCTTTTGGCAAGAATGATTTCTACGTGTATAAACAGTAAAAAAACGGGGTAAAGAAAAAGGGTTTGTCGCGCGACAATTCCTCTGTGAAATAGGTTTGTCGCGCGACAAACAGGCACATGTTCCACTTTTTTGCTATAAATACACCCATCTTCCTTCCTTCATCCTCGTACCTTTTCCAAATGTCCTCTTACCGCACAAATTCTGATTTTTCTTACATCGAAGCCCGAGATGCTTTGATTTCTTCTGAGAATGGTTTGAATTTCAGCGCATTCAGTCCTTTGGCAGCATGGGGCCATCGTCCTGTAGACTTCTCATTCCTGTTAGGCGCTTCGTATTTCTGGAGTTCTGTAGATCATCTTTTTCGTTTCGGATTAGATGAGCTATGCACGACTTATGAGAAGTTTTTCTGGCTGCTGCGTTCTGACACCCGTCTCCCGATGGCTGTCCCTATAGAGGAACTCGGTCCCCGAGATATACTGATTGCCCTGTTGTCTATTCCCCCAGCAGCGTGTGATGGCTTCATTGTCAACAGGCTTCTCGATCTTTACAAGATGGTGAGGTTTTTTCATCGTTATGAGGACAGAGCCTCTTATAGCTTGGAGCGTACTGCGGTGGCCTTGATATGTCTTGTTTTTGATATGTTACTGGTGACGGGCTCTTCTTGTGTTGATCCGACTATTCTGAGTCTCATTTATCAGGCCCGAAATGGAGAGTCCATAGTGCCCATCGTCCTTGCAGAAACTCTGAATGGTTTAGATGATCTTCAAAGGGGGGCCTCACCCTTCTTTAGGGGGAGTCCGCGTTTGCTATATATGTGGTTGTTGGAGCATTTCCGATTGGTGGGTTTCAACGGGGTTCGGCTAGACAGTCCGACACACTTCTTCCATCGTCCCCTCTTCAGTGCTTTGACCATGTCTTCCTCTAATTGGATGGTGTAGTTTTCGGAGAATTTATGCGCTATTCGGTGGAACATTCCTTGGTGAAAGCTGAGGGCGATAGTGCTTAATACATGAGGTCAAAACTACGTTCGGCTCTGAGGACTCTGGTTTACCTCCTTTTATCTTATAAGGCGTCTTCTTTGGCAATTCAATGTGCCTCAAAACATTCCCCTTGGTGTGAACAACTTTTCTTCTGAGTCCAAATTTGTAACTCCGCATGTTTCTCTATCAGTGGATAGGATATGGCGTGCTCGACTGACTCGGCAGTTCAACTATGCTCGTTTTGGTATTACTCGGCCCCTCTGGGCTGACATTATCCGCTTTTGCTGGCAATCTCTAGACGGAGAGCTGATTGATGATCCCTTTTAAATGGAGTGGTTTCGATTCATGGATACTAGGGCTACTGAGGATAACATTGTTTTGGCGTACCAGATTTTGGACGAGGCTTGAATCGATTTAGCCACTGAGGACCCAGTGTGGCCAACCCTTAGGGCTTAAGTTTTCCTGTATGCTTGTTTTTAATATTCTCTCTTGTAACCTTCGGTGTTCTGAACCACCTTAATAATATTCGAAGGACCGTTTATGGAAAATCATTTCTTATAATGTTTAAACCGGGCCTGAAGTCACTTCTCAGGTTGCTTACGTTCCCCGTTTGATTTTTCAAAAAACAAAAGTTGAGTTGGGGCTCAGGTTTACGTAGTTCTTGCCTATACATGTTACATTCATTAGTAATACTTCTTCAAACGATCCATGTTGACCGGTGAATGCAGTAATTGTCCATCCAAGTCAGTGAGTATGGTGGAACCCCCTGTATCAATCTCTTTGACGATATACGGCCCAGTCCACTTCTGCCCGAACTTTTCCCTCGAATCCCTGGCTGGTTCTCGAATTTTTTTAAACATGATGTCGTTCTCTTTGATACCTCGAGTTTTTACTTTCTGGTTAAAAGCTCGAGCGATTCTCTTCTGATACCCTTAGTGGTGGTATGCGGTTTTCAATCTCTTCTCATCTAGTAGAGCTAGCTCGTTATAACTTGCTTGGACCCACTCTAACTCATTTACTTGGTTTTCGAGCATTACTCTGAGGGAGGGAACTTCTAACTCAACGTGAAGGACTATTTCCATCCTGTATGTAAGGGAGAATGGAGTTGCCCTGTGTGAACACCCCAATCCACGACTCTCGTGTGAACACTGGTTTTCTTAAAACAAGCAACTTGCGTTTTTGTGTTGAGTTATCATGCATATAGAAGACCGATAGGAAAGAATCCATTTTCGGCCGCATTGGGCTCCATTTTCATGCATATAGTTTTTTTACATCTTTTGGTGAGCCAGCCGCACGCCCCTAACCGTACGGCTACCTGCCAGCCGTACGGTTGGCCCCCTTGTCGCAGCCCCCTGTCGCAGACCCCAGCCGCACGACCCAGCCGCACGCCCCAACCGCACGACCTAGCCGCACGCCCTGCGGCTACCCCCTGTCGCACGCCCCAGTCGCACGCCCTGCGGCTACCCCCTGCGGTTGGCCTCTTTTGGAGCGTTTTTGGCGAGATTTTTGCTATAAATAGGACCCTTGGGCTCTCATTTGGGATCATCAACACCCAATAGTGTTTCTAGTAAGTGGAGATTCTGTCAAAATTATTAGAGAGGTTTTTTTGAGGGAATTTCTAGAGAGAGAAAGTTAGTGAGAGAAAGTCTTAGAGAGAGAAAGTTTTGGAGAGAGAAAGTTAGTGAGTGAAAGCTTTAGAGAGAGAAAGTGCTAGAAAGAGAAAGAGGCAAGGAAGGAAAATCAAGGCAAGGTTCTGTTCTATCTTTCAAGCGCATCAGGTATATTTTTCTACAACTTTCCTAATTTCAGTACTGCATTTCAATATTCTTTTTAATATAGAAAATTAGATAACTTGCAAAGAAGTTCATTGCTTTCAAAACAAGTCTTTTCTAAATTTTGTAAGAAAACTAAAATCCGTTTTGACACGTTTTCAAAACAAATAAAAATACAAAAACAGTTTCCAAAAGAAAGGAACTACGAGACTCTGATTTCATTCTACGAATGAATACGTAGGCGCTCGCAAAGCTCGAGTCTGATTTCAAAATATCGTTTTAAACTAAATTTATCCGGAAAGGACTATTCTGAAAATTATTCAAACTACTTGCAAGATATCTAAAATAGGAATTAGATACATGATCCATTTAAGAGACCGAAAGGGCGAATTGGGTGCCTAACACCTTCCCAATTCGTAACGTAGTTCCCGAATCCTAGCAAAGTAAATTTTCAAATGAATCTCTGGTTTCAAACGTATGAAAGATGATTGGTTTTCGAATTATCCTTCGTACGATCTTTTGTTTGTTTTCTTGTAAAACAAACTGGCGACTCTACAAAACACGTTTTCAAAGGAAAACCGAGAACGAGGACCCATTTTTCTTCTCTCGGGTCGCGGGTCCGGATTCTCACACCCTGGTAGAAACTCTCTCGGTGGTGCGGTACCCCCATAATGCATAAGGTAATTTTTCTGGCCAGTCCCGGCAGGTGTCGGTCATCTTGCTTATAATATTCTTCAGGTTCTTGTTGGTGGCCTCAACTGCCCCATTGGTTTGTGGTCTATACGGTGAATATCTGTGTCTGGTGATGCCGTATTCTTCCATGATCGCGTTAATTTCTCCTTCAAAGTAGGTGCCATTGTCTGAGATGATCTCGTGTGGGACCCCATACCGACAGATGATGTTCCGTCAGATGAATTGGGTAACTTTCTTGGCATCAAGGGTCTTGAAGGATTCGGCTTCTACCCATTTGGTGAAGTAGTCGATAGCTACTAGTATGAATTCGTGGCCGTTACTGGCCTTGGGTGAGATCTTTCCAATGATGTCGATTCCCCAGGTTGCGAAGGGCCAGGGGGCAGTCATAGTGTATAACTCTTTCGGAGGAAGCTTCTGAGACTTGGCATAAATTTGACATTTGTGACAACGGCGTACGTGATTAACGCAGTCGTTTTGCAGGGTGGACCAGTAGTAACCCTGTCTGATGATTTTGCGGGCCAGCGTATGACCGCTCATATGAGGTCCACAATCCCCCCATGTATCTAATTCATCATTTTGACAGACTCTCCCTCAGTGAGACATTGGAGATGAGTCCCGTCGTAGTTTCTCTTATACAACCTTCCGGTGCAAAGTATGAATCTTCCTGAGTATGACCCGTGTTCTCTTGTCTGCTTGTTCGGGGTATTGATGGTTCTTCAACAAGTTCTAGATGTCATAAAACCAAGTGGATGAGTCTTCGCTCTCTTCATCTTCTATTTCAAGGGCTATGCAGTGAGCCGAACCAGATTTTCTTTGTAATGTAAGAGTGATTTCCTCCATCCCCTCCAGGATATTGATCATGGATGCTAGAGTTGCCAGTGCGTCAGCAAAACTGTTTTATGATCGGGGGCATAGTAAAACTTCGAGTGTTCGAATCTCCCTGCGACATCCTCCAATCGGGTGAGGTATGGGACTAACTTTTCATCTCTGATTTTCCACTCTTTCAGAACTTGGTGGACCACTAATGCCGAATCTCCGTACACTTGTATTCTCTTTATACCCCTTTGGAGCGCGATCTCTAATCCAACTATACATGCTTCATACTCGGGCATGTTGTTGGTGCAAAAGAAGTCTAGACAATAGGATACTGGGGAATGAGTTTGATCCGGGGAGACTAACAGGATGTCTATCTCGTTCCCATTTCTGTTGGCGGCCCCGTCAAAGTACAATTTCCAGTCTTCATCGGTCTTGACATTCATGATAGCTTCATCTGGGAACTCGGCTTCTTCCAGCATGTCCCCCAGTATTGGATTGTGGGCTAGATAGTCAGCTATGGTCTTGCCTTTTATTACCTTCTGGGTCATATAGGTGATGTCGAACTCGGAGAGTAAGAATAACCATTTTGCCATACGGTTTGAGAGAGCCAGTTTCTCGAAGAGGTATTTCAGCAGATCAATTCGTGATACCAGGATGACCGAAAAACCCAGCATGTAATGCCGTAATTTTTGCGTTACCCAGACAAGAGCGGTGCATGATTTCTCCAATGGCGTATAGTATATCTCGAATGGGGACAACTTCTTGCTAACATAGCAAATGGCTTGCTCCTTTCGTGTATAGGTCAGATGTTGGGCTAGCATGGCTCCTGTAGCTGTATTGATGACTGTTAGGTATATAATTAACGACAGCCCGGTCTGTGATTTTATCAAAAGCCTCTTACCACCGATCGTCCCATTCTCCTGATGAAGACTTTCTCAAGAGCTTAAAGATGGGTTCGCACGTCTGAGTGAGTTGAGAGATGAACCTGCTGATGTACTGCAAATTACCCAAAAAAATCCTCGGACTTCTTTCTCTGTACGAGGTTCAGGCATATCTCGGATAGCTTTAACCTTGGCAAGGTTTATCTCGATTCCTTTCTTACGAACGACATAGCCTAGGAGTTTTCCTTTGGTTACCCCGAACACACATTTCTGCGGATTGAGTCTCATCTGATACTGGCGGAGTCGGTCAAAAAAGGCCCGTAAGGCTGGGACATGGCCTTCCCTCTCTTTTGACTTGATAATCATATCGTCCACATATACTTCTACTTCTTTGTAGATCATGTTGTGAAAGATAGCTGTAGCCACTCTCTAATACGTTGCCCCGGCATTCTTCAGCCCGAATGGCATGACGGTATAGCAATATGTTCCCCACGGTGTGATGAATGCTGTTTTCTCTTGGTGATCTGGGTGCATCTTGATTTGGTTATACCTGGAGAAACCATCTACGAATGACTTCAAGGCATGGTTGGCGGTATTATCTACTATTAAATCAATGTTAGGTAATGGAAAATCATCTTTCGGGAAAGCTTTGTTGAGATCTCGGTAGTCTACACACATGCGGACTTTTCCATTTGCCTTTGGAACAGGCACAATGTTGGCTAACCAGGAAGGGTACTCGATCACTCGCAAGAATCCTACACTCAACTGCTTCATCACTTCTTCTTTTACTTTGAGGGATCATTTCGGCGTAAGTTTTCTCAATTTCTGTTTGACGGGCCTGAACTCCGGTTTAGTGTGTATCTCGTGCATGACTATCTGGTTGTTCAAATTCGGCATATCGGCATAGGACCAGGCAAAGACATCCACGTACTCATTTAGAGTTTGTGTGAATTCCTTTCTTTCAGTCTCGTTTAGATTTGCCCCAATACGAACCTCTTTCCTTTCTTCTTCGGTCCCGAGATTAATCACAAGAGTGTCTCCCTCCTCGCTTTGTATCCGCTGATCCTCCTGCTCGGGGTGCTCATTTAGTTTCTCCAGATCCATAGAGACAATTATATAATTAAAACTAACAGGATACTGCAAAGGGGGATCTATTTCATTGATAGCAGTGTTTACAGGTACAAGTTTAAAAAGTAAATCTAGGAGTGACTCCTCCCTAGCCCTACCCTCACTCTTCTTCTTATCTTTCACCCTTACAATTTCACTATTTTCCCCTTTTTCCTGGTATTCTGGATCGGCGTGAATTAAGTGTACAGGATCATCCATTGGTTCATCGTTCTCTAGGGCCATGACTTCAAAGAAATCTCCGATCATTTCTTCCTCTTCATCTTCCTTGTCTTCATTTTCTTCATTCAACCTGATCGTCAATTTGGTGGAAAAGGTGTGTATGACATTCTTCTTGAGGTAAAGATCCTCTTCATAGAAGATTTCTCATCCTGGAAGATTATCTCCATCGTTGTTTCTCCAAGGCTCGTGAAAGCCGCAAAAGGGGAAATCCTCTCCTTCCTTGACAAAAAACCCATTTAGTGAACTGAAACTCGGATACCGATGCCCTCGAACTATTTTCTCTTGGTTATCTTCGTCGGTGTGTTGGTATCCCAAGCCTTCTCTTTCGTATCTCGTTACCGATTCTAAGGCCTAAAGTAGTCCTTGCTGTCCTATTCCCAAACTGGCTCCGAGCAAGTATTTCATCATTCTCAGCATATTTGTAATCTTGGCGCTGAGACCGGGGATATTATTAGAGGAAAGATACTTGATTCTCTGGGTGGTAAGGGCTTGCACTTGAGGTTCGTAAGAAAAGCCCCCCAACTATATGCTTTGGCTCCCGATGCCTAAGACGGGTAATTCTAGATCTGCCAAGGTCCTTTCAGGATCTCCTTGGATGGTGATTATTTTTCCTTCGAATGGTATTTTGATCTTCTGGTATAAGGAGGAGGGGATTGCTCCTATGTCGTGTAGCCATGCTTTGCCCAATACAAGGTTAAAACTTAAGGGAATGTCTATGATTTGGAAGTCAGCCGGGAAGTTTCTGGGACCAACCATGAGATTAAGCTTCAAAGAGCCTAGAACGGCCCTCCTAGTGTTGTCATAGGCTCTAACGGTTACTGCTGATGGAGAAAGCTCTGTATCTGAAATACCCAAACATTTGACGATTTTCAGAGAGCAAACATTTATGGTTGACCCGTTGTCGATGAAAACCTGTGGTAGAATTTTTTCTCGGGTCCAGACAGTAATATGGAGTGCCAGACTGTGTTTCTTTCCCAGTGGAGACAAGTCTTTATCTGAGAATGACAGACTTCTTTAAACTATAAGCGACCCAATCATGCTTAACAGTTGTTCCGGCGTAGAATCCGGTGATATGATAACCTCATATAGAAGTTTGATAAAGGCAGTCATATGAGGTTTGAAGGCAACCATGAAGCCCCAAATGGTGATGTGTGCCTGGGTCTTCTTCAACGGTTCCAGTACTTGGTCATCTCCTATTTCCTTAGGAGGAAGTGATTTCTCAATATCCATCGATGGTGACTGATATACCCTCCCCGACGGGTAATTTGCTGTATCCATAGAGATGCGAGGTCTGATTCTTCGGAGGTTTCCAATGGATCTGGTTCTGCCAACCAACTGAAAGTCTTGGGGGAGGTCTCTGTCATACAGATTGTCTCCTTTGGAGAGCCTCGGGGTCTCTAAGGTTGTTTCTTCTTGTCCTGGGTCCATCCTATCCCAGATTTTTTGGGATTGGTCTTGATTGTAAGTGGGTGGGAGATCCCTTGATTTTCTTTTCCTAAACCCTTCCCGGGTAGGAAGTTCATCTTAGCTATCCATTGATCAATTATTGGATTGAGGCTTGGGGCAACTTAGGTTCTTTCAAGCGGCACAACGGGTGACTTGTAAGCTGGGTCATCTCGGATGAGTCCTACGGGATCAAAGCCTTCTTCATCAGTGGTCAAGGTGTTAATTCCTACAGACAGGGCATGGTTGGAAAGGGGGTTGTTGGTGACATTGGGCCCGCTGGGTGCGGAGATGGTTCCAGCCTCGATTAGGTCTTGGATACGGTGGCGAAGAGCCAGACAGCATTCCGTGTCATGGCCCGCGGCTTGATGGTAGACGCAATTCTCATTCATTCTCTAGGTGCTGGGAATAGGGTTTGGTGGGGGGCGTGGGTTGAGTGGAGTGATTAGTCCGGCATTTCGGAGTAATTATAGACTTTTGACTAGGGTGGTGGGAAGGGTGCATAAATTCCTTCTCTTTTTGACCTCGGTGTTTGAAGAGTCTCCTTACGTAGGCCAACTCATCGGAGGTGTTTGTTGTGGTTGCTGAAATGGGTTTTGTTGATAGAGGTAGGAGCTCAGTTGGTTCACAGCTGGGGTGGCTGTCTTCTTCCCGGTATACCAGGCTTTCTTGGCCGGCTCTTCCTCTACTTTTGATCCCATGCTTAACAAAGCCTTGAAGTGTGGGAATACATGCTTTCCCATGCAACTTAATACAGCTGGAGTGAAATTCTTCAGCATAATCTCCAACTGTTCTTCATCGGGCCGCTTGGACATTTGGGAGGCCACTTCTCTCCAGCGTGTGACAAAGTCGCTGAAGCTCTCTTTTTCGCCTTGCTTGGCCATTTTTAGGTGCTTGCGGGTAATCTCTATATCTTCGTTGGACCCGTACTTAGTCATGAATTCCTTGACGATATCTCCCCAAGTCTGCGTGTGATGCCTTTCAAGATCAAAAAACCACCTCAGGGCTGCCTCCGTGAGAGTCATATGAAAGGCCTGAGCTAGCTCGGGTTCTCTGCAGCCAAATTCTTGCATGGACCTGATGTATGATTGACGGTGAGTTTTCGGGGGTGTGGTTCCAGTAAACTTGGTGATAGAAAGGAGCTTGAATCCCTGGGGCAATCTTGCTTCTGGGTAGAGGGAGACGGTATTCATATCAGTAATCTCGTCTACTCTTTTTATTAGGGAAACTCCGTTCTGCAGGACTCTCATATGTTCCTTCAGTTTCTTCATTTCTTCACTATCTCTTGGCACTTCGTCGGGCTGTTCCCGAGCTATAACCAATTCTTCATATACCACCCGGAGTTGGTTAATATCTGGGTACTCATTGGGAGGGACTACTAGTGCTGGTGGTAGAATAGACCTTGCCGGTACTTGCGGCCATTATTGGTACTGAGTATCAAAACCCTATTGGACTTGGGGTTGTGGCCAAACGATGGGTGGCTCTTATTGCTGAAAAGTAGGGCCTGAGTCTGGGGCCTATTGATTCTAGTTGTTAGGGTCAATTTGAACAGGACCGGCTGGGATGGGACCCGTTTGTGGGTTGGTTCCTTGGACTGGGGGAAGTACTTGTGATGACTGCCCTTGATTCGGATCTCGATTCGGTGGTATTCGTTCAAATCCCGGTGGTGTAGTTCGTTTGGCTGACAACTCCTCTGTTCGAATTCGGGTACCCTGTTGCTCGGTCGTGAGGCTTGCTAGATTCTGACTGACAGTCATTAGTAAATGATGCATTTCGGCTAGAGTTGGCTGAACTGCTGATGCCTTGGCTAGGCTATGATCTATTCCTTGATTTTCTCGTCCATCGGCCATTGTGGATATCCTTGGTCTTACTAATCTTCCGATATGATCTTAACCGGCCCAACCTTCCAGACTGTCGTCGATTATGGTTGTAGATGAAATCACATGGCAAAGATGAAGGAAGACTACGATGCGACTCAATTTTTGCCAAAAGAACCACTAAAAATAATATCACCGAGAAAAGACTCGGGTTTTAAAAGGTGTAGTAAAGGAAGCCATAAGGTGGTACATCCCCTACGGCTGTTTGGCAAGTGTTTTAATTAACTCGATCTTATATGCAGCGCATGTGTATAAATGGTTTAAGGCTTCAGGCTCCCTCCTATTTGGCAAGACCTTGCAATATATCCCAAGAGCGGGTACGTGCAAGAATCTTTTGATATACTTCCCGGATACGTGAGTGTTCTCGTCACTTGATATACCTCGGGGGCGTACTTGGCCAAGAAGAGTGGAAGTAAATGCTTTCGATTTATGTTGGCCCAAGCAAGCCAACTCCCTACTCACTTATAATACTTCTGAGGGTTTGGGGTAAATTCACACTCGTAGAACCAATGCATGATTTGTGAAGTGCGTGCAAAGTTCGAAAGGTTGGGTTTACAAATATCATTATCTTTATTACATATTTCGGAAAAAGTTCATTCTCAATCAATTAACATAAAGAAAAAGAAGTATGAAAAGTAGAAAAAGCAGATATTTAACAAATAAACAAAAGTCCACATATAAGAGCCTAGTTTTCTACTATTCCCCAGTAGAGTCACCACTGTGAGAATCCGCAAATGCGACCCCTGGGTCTCGTTCCCATGCTTAGGCGTCTGAAACATCGGAAGGAATTCCGAGGTTCTATTTGCTTTTATGTGTTGATAATTCATATCGAGTGTCCCTCTATCCTATTTTTAGATGCAAGGGGGTTCGTTCAGAGTCGCCAGTACGTTTTACGAGAAAACGGACAAAAAGGGTCGTGTAAGAGAAAAGGCTATAGACAAGCCTTTTTTTACACATTTGTCTGCGAAACTAGAATTTTATAGGGTTCGAAAACTATGTTACGGATTGGGAAGGTGTTAAGCACCCGTTCCGCCCTTTCGGTCTTTAGTGGTCTTTTATATGTTTATTTTATGTTGAAAAACTTGGATGCTTTTACTGACAGTCTACTACTTTTCGAATGAAAAACCCTAATTTTGGGAAAAACAGGAAAGGAGATGAAATCCTTTGTGTTCTAAGATATGATGTTTTGTTTTGAAAGATGTAAATACAAGTGATAAAAGCCTTTTTATTTAAGAGAGAGATTCCCGTATTATTTCCTCAGATAATGACGGTTTTCTCGTGTTTCGGATACTTTGGAAAAGTTCAGATCTCTATGTCGGGACTAAATTTATTATGGAATTAGAACTCTTAAAGGGAGTTTTGTCAGATATATCACAGTCTATGGGAAAGACAGGACATACCGGACCGTAATTCCTAAGTAAGTTTTGTCGGTCCAGGTTTTGAAAACAGAATTTATCCGGATGATAATATACTTAATTTTCTGGTTTTGCAAATGGTTTTATCAGGGTCTTTTATTTTGAAAATAGTAGACTATTTTATAACTTGGTAATAAGTTTATTCAAATAAAACGTGGACAGAACAACGGAAGTAAAACGAGTACACAGATATTTAATTTTAAATACTAGAAGAGACTTTCTTTACCTCCCCGACGAGAATAATAATAAGAAAGAAAATATAATATGGCAGAGAGATCTCTGGCGATAATAATCTTTTCCTTCTTCAGATATTTCCGAGAATTTGACTCCAAAAGCGGGACACGTCGAGTGTCGAGAATAGATTCGATGATTCTTCAGAAATAAGACGATAGTAGAAAATACTTGATGAAAGAACAGGAAATCAGATAAAAACTCAGAATTTTTGGATCCCAAGTTGCTGTCCTTAACCCTTGGGGAGTGTTTAGCCTGTTTATAGTGCTGGGAGAGGATTGTCGCGCGACATTTCCCCAGAAAGGGCAAGTGTCGCGCAACATGTTGATCAATGTCGCGCGACTAATGGCTAAAGTGATGTCTCTGACAGACTGATGTGTCAGAGAGTGGATGGTCTGTGTCAAAGGGGTTTGTCGTGCGACACAAGGGAGTTTGTCGCACGACATTCTGATCTATCGCGCGATAATCCTCCTTAAAAATAGGTTTGTCGGCCAACAAGTCCCTTTGGGGGCAGTTTCGGGTGCTCGGGTAGGTCCTGGGCTCCTAGAATTGTACTTCTCGATGGTCGTTAGGGTTCTTGCGGGGGTCACGGATCGGGGTGTCTACAGCTATCCCGTAATCACTCAGCATTTGTTTCATCCATTGATGTTGTGTGCAACAACTCCCGGCTACAATGTACTCAGCCTTAGCAGTGGTTAGAGATATGCAATTTTACTTTTTTACTATACCAAGAAATAAGCATTAGTATCGAGAGAATAACATATGCCATAGCCTAGAGTATCGCTCACGTATTTGATAATTCATTTAACATCTATGAGATGTGACTCTTTAGGATTAGCTAGAAACTGAGCGCATACACTTACACTAAAGGCAATATTAGGACGACTAGTAGTTAGGTAAATGAGACTACCTATCATACGACGAAATAAAGTTTGATCAACATTCTTGCCAGTAGTATCTTTGCATAGTTTTGTGCTAACACTCATAGGAGTACTAACGTGTATTGCACTCTCCAGACCAAAGTTCTTCACTAGTTCTCTTGCATATTTAGTTTGAGATATAAATATCCCATCCTTTCGTTGATGTATTTGAAGACGTAGGGAGAAATTCAGTTCACCAACCATACTCATCTCGAATTCACTTTTCATGACATCAGCAAATTCTTGAGTGTGCTTGTCTATAGTGGATCTGAAGACTATATCATCCACATAGAATTGAGCGACCAAAATTCCCTTATTCTTGTATCGAACAAATAGAGTCTTATCTATTCTACCCCTAGTAAACCCTTTGCCTAAGAGATAGGAAGTTAACCACTGATACTAAGCTCTAGGAGCTTGTTTCAAACCATAAAGAACTTTCTGGAGGTGAAAGACATGATCAAGGAATTTGGGATCTTGAAATCCTTTTGGTTGCTCAACAAATACTTCTTCTTGTAAGTATCCATTCAAGAAGGCACATTTAACTTATTCTTGAAAATCTAGTTAGTTCCAATGACATTAATATCTTTAGGACGAGGAACTAACTCCCACACTTGATTTTTTTCGAATTGAAGCAATTCTTCGTGCATAGCCATGATCCAATTTTCATCAATAAGAGCTTTTTTGACATTCTTGGGTTCAATTTGAGAAATGCAGCAGTGATTAACTACTTCATTCTTGATTTGGGCATGTGTTTTGACACCGGTAAAAGAATTTTCAATATTTTAGAGGTATTTACACGTTTTTGAACCCGAGAAAGAATACATCATCATCTGGTGATGAGGTTTCTCCCAAGTGAATTGATTCTAAGTGAGCAGCCAAGGTCGAGTCGACGTCTAAGGAAGATGCTTCATTGTTGTCACTATGAGCTTCGGTCTCATGTTTTCTTTTTGTCTCACTTTCAGATTTACTTTCGTCACTGGACTCGAACACATCTATGAATTCTACTTGAGGCTCATTGAACTTAAACACAACTTTGTCATCTACAACAATGTTAATTGACTCAACAATTTTGTGTGTATTTAGATTGAATGCCCAATAAGCTCTACTAGTAGAAGAATAGCCTAGAAATATTCCTTCATCACTCTTGGAATCGAATTTTCCTGGATTTTCATGATCTTTGAGGATATAGCATTTACTTCCAAAAACATGAAAATAGGCTAAATTAGGTTTTCTTCTAAGGGATCTGATTTGTACCTAGACGGAGATAAACGCTATTCACAGTATGACATGCCATATTGACTGCTTCGGCCTAGAATCTCTTAGGAACTTGTTTTCCGAGGAGCATAAAACGAGCCATTTCTTGAATGGTTATGTTCTTTCTTTTAACAATGCAATTTTGTTGTGGAGTGAGAGGTGCAGATAATTCATGCTTCACTCCTTGTTGATCATAAAATTCAATAAGATTTGAATTTTTGAATTCTCCACCATTATCACTGCGAATGCGGGTGACGGTGAGATTTTTCTGATTTTGAATCAACCTAATGGCACTGATGATGGAATCACTAGCATCCGATTTTTCCCACAAGAATCGAATAAGGAAAAATATGGAAAAGTCATCAGCGTCACTAGTGTGTATTTCTTGCCACCTAGACTTTCTGTTTGCATAGGAATCATAAGATCCATATGGATTAATTCTAAAATTCGAGAAGTTGCAAGAAATCCAGACTTCTTATATAAAGTATGGATTTGTTTCCCTTTTTGACATGTTCCACATACCTCAGATGAAGGTGTTCCTAGTGATGGTAGGCCACGTACTAGACCTTTTTTGGATAGATTGTTGACATCTTTAGAATTCATATGGCCTAGACGTTGATGCCACAACTCACATTGATTGAGTGTAGCATTGTTGCAGACAGCGATTGATTGAGTAATATGCAGTAGCAATTATCAGACGATCTTTCTCCACGTAAAACACAATTTCCATTAGAATTAAGAACCGCACATTCCTTTGTAGTAAGTTTACGCGAAGATTATTATCACACAACTGGCTTATGCTAATGAGATTCATTGTCAAACCTTCCACAAACAGAATATCATTTAAAGTTGGAAAATTGGATATGGAAACTGTTGGTCGGAAAACAACCCTAGAAGGGGGTGAATAGGATTTAAAAACTTTAATGCGGAATTAAAAACTTTTTCAAAATGTTTAAGTAAAACAATTTAGTTAAATAAGTTTATCAAGGAAAACAATCAATCAAACAATCAATCCCAAGAATAAACAACAATATGAGCAACTTCAATCAATCAATATAACAAATAAATAAAGAGATTGAGTAAGAAAGATTGAACTAATTTGAAGTCCAAGGCTTTTTGTCCTCACGGTTCGGTTTCTTCAACAATACATCCGCGCTCAGTTAGTTCCCCGAGAACTTCCATTATTCAATCTTCTTCGGGTGAAGATCAAACCTCAATACAAATGTTATTATGCACACAACACTCACAATGTAGTTATACCCACTACACTTCTCACAAGATATGCTATCTTGCTTTACAAAGAGACAAACTCTCTTTTGAAATGAAAAATGAATTGTTTATGGTGATACACATCAATACAATAACTCTCAAGTGTATTTAAAGATTACAAATGAAGCTCACACTAGAGTTATCAAGATTGATCAAAAATATATAGCTCAAAAGATGAAAGATTGATCAATGAAATGAATTGAATACTTGAATAACTTTGTATATATGTAAAATGAGTTTGTAGAATGATTCAAGTGTGTTATAACATGTCTACGACCTCATATTTATAGCTTGCAAAACCATATGGCCATTGAGGATTATTAAGAAAGGTTTTGTCTCCAAGGCATACATTTTCAAACTTTCTAACAGCTAGTTTTGATAAAAAAAAATTTAAATTTGTTTTGTTAATTTCTCCCAATTTGACTGTTGGATCATGCTCCAATTCTAGTTAAAAGTGACAGGAGATGTTGTCTAACTACTGTAAAAATTTCAAAATGATCAAAGAACAGGAAGACCTCCATCTTACCGTTAGATCAAAACTGGGCAAAAATTGAGCGAATTTTAAATGTAAAATAAAAATATTTTTGCAATTTAACAATTTAGTCCCAAATAAAATTCTAATGATTTTTGAACCTCAAAGATATGTTTCTAAGATACCTATTTTTATTATAGCTTAAAATATGATCATTTAAAATTAAAATTGCGATTCGGTGCTAATGAATTCAATATTAACATCACCTTTTTGCACATGATCACGAATAAAATGATGTCTTATCTCAATATGCTTAGTACGTGAATGTTGTATGGGGTTCTTGGTCAAGCTAATAGCACTTGTGTTATCACATTTAATGGGAATGTGGCTAAGACTAATTCCAAAGTCTTCTAGTTGTTGTTTAATATATAAAGTTTGTGCACAACAACTTTCGGCCGCCACGTATTCCGCTTCGGCCGTTGAAAGGGCCACCGAATTTTGTTTCTTACTTGACCAAGATACTAGTGCGTGTCCTAGAAAATGACATGTGCCACTAGTGCTTTTTCTATCGATTTTGCAACTCGCAAAATTCGCATCGGAATAACTTATTAGGTCAAATGTGTTCTCTCTTGGATACCACAAACCCAAAGAACTAGTGCCGGAAAGATAACAGAATATACGTTTTACGGCGTGTGAGTGGGATTATTTTGGATTCGCTTGGAATCGTGCGCATAAAAAAACACTAAACATGATGTCTGGCCTAGAAGCCGTCAAATAAAGTAAGCTACCGATCATACCTCGATACTTCTTTATATCGACACTCTTACCACTTTCATCTTTGTCAAGTTTTAACGTTGAACTCATAGGCGTACTCATTGATTTAGTGCCTTCCATGTCGAACTTTTTTAAGAGTTCCTTCACATATTTCTCTTGATTGACAAAGATCCCATCTTTGCATTGCTTTACTTGCAATCCGAGAAACTAATTCATCTCTCCCATCATGCTCATTTCAAATTCCTTTTGCATACAAGTAGAAAATTATTTGCAAAGATTGTCGTTAGTAGAACCAAAAATAATATCATCAACATAAATTTGCACAAGTAGCATATTATTGGCATGATTCTTAATGAATAAAGTAGTGTCTACTTTGCCTCTAACAAATCCATTATTAAGCAAAAATGAACTTAATCTATCATACCATGCTTTAGGTGCTTGTTTCAAGCCATATAATGCTTTAGACAATTTAAACACATAATCCGGATGCATATGATTTTCAAATTCAGGAGGTTGTTTCACATAAACTTCCTTTTCAATAAATCCATTCAAGAAAGCACTTTTCACATCCATTTGATATAGTTTAAAATTTTTAAAGCATGAGTAAGCAAGTAGCATGCAAATAGCTTTCAAACATGCAACTGGTGCATATGTTTCTTCATAATCAATGCCCTCCTCTTGATTGTATCCTTGGGCAACGAGCCTAGCTTTATTTCTAACAATTACACCACTTTCATCCTTTTTATTCCGAAATACCAATTTAGTGCCTATAATAGTATGATCATTTGGTTTAGGAACAAGTGTCCACATTTATTTCTCTCAAATTGATTGAGCTCTTCTTGCATAGCCATCATCCAAGATTCATCTTGTTCGACTTCATTTATGTTTTTAGGCTCATATTGAGAAACAAATGCCACATTATTGCAAACATTTCTTAAGGATGATCTAGTCATGACCTTACTAGATGGCTCTCCAATAATTTGATCAATAGGGTGGTTGGACACAAATTTCCAACTCTTAGGTAAATCATTCGAGTTTTGCTCAGCCTTACTTTCTCTCCTTAGAAGAAGTTTGAGCACTCGATGATTCTTCCTTAGATGTATCATTAATTTGAATATCCGAAACTTTTTGGATAATTTCAACATCATCATCGGAATGCACCATGGGTGCAAAAGGATTAGACTCATCAAAAACAACATGTATAGATTCTTGAACAACTAAACTTTTCTTATTGTAAACACGATAAGCTTTACTATTAGTAGCATATCCAAGAAATATTCCTTCGTCGGATTTAGCATCAAAGTTTCTTAAATGGTCACGATCATTTAAAATGAAACATTTACAACCAAAAACCTTAAAATATGCAATATTAGGTTTCTTGTCATTTCATAATTCGTAAGGTGTCTTATCTAACTTTTTACGAATAATAACACGATTAGTTACATAGCATGCGGTATTAACGACTTCTGCCCAGAAATATTCTGGTAAAGAATGTTCATGTAACATGGTTCTAGACATCTCTTGAAGAGATCTATTTTTCCTTTCAACCACACCATTTTGTTGAGGAGTTCTAGGTGCCGAAAAGTTATGATTAATACCATGCTCATCACAAAAATTCTCAATATCAATATTATCAAATTCTCTACCTCTATCACTTCTAACATGTATAATAGAAGCACCCTTTTCATTTTGAACTTTTCTACAGAATTTAGCAAATACATGAGGTGTTTCACTTTTATGTGCAAGAAAGAATACCCAATTAAATCTAGAAAAATCATCAACAATCACAAAGGCATACAATTTACCACCTAAACTATCAACCGAATTAGGTCCAAATAAATCTAAATGTAACATATCAAGTGGTCTAGTAGTAATAATTGTTGACCTTGAAGGTCTTAATCTTATTTTGATAATAACAATAAATCAATCATGTGTAATTTAACATGTTCTTGATATAAGATTATAGATTTCTTATTTGGAAAATCAAGAATAGCATGATTGCTCAAAGGAAGCTTGACAAGGATCATTCAATCAATATCCGATCAAGTCAACGAAGCATTCGACTAAACCGATCTATCCGAATCAGGATCATTCTTCTACAAGTGTTGGACAAGACAAGAAGATCATTCTCATCACTCACAAGCTAGCAATTCAAATCCATGGAACACAAAGATCAAGAACCATATGCCAAAACTTCAAGGGAAAAGCTTCAAGAGACGAATCAATTTGAAGAAACAAATCGAAGCATTCGAAGACTCGCCTATTCGGTAATTGAGTGTTTGCTTAGGATTAATGTAAAGTTTCTTAATTGATTGATTATATAGCTCAAACATAAACTTGCATCTTTCTTAGATTGATCAAAACAAAGTTTGAATCAAAATCATTTCAAAACATCATTCTTATAAAAACCGGTTTTGAAATAAATTCATAATTAATTCATATGAATGAATTTTGATACAAAAACATATTTGGGAGTCTTAGAAACTTATTTGGAACACTCCCCAAGCATCAGAATCAATTTTGGAGCCATATTGCAAAAGTTGGAAAATTGCACAAAAGTCCCCACTCTAGTGCCATGTAGCCGACTCCACTGAAAATGATGGAGCCGACTCCTTCATGGAGAGTCATGGAGCCGACTCCATGGAGACTCAGGGAGCCGACTCCCTTGAGAAAAACTAGCCGTTGGAACTTTGTAAAATATGCAATTTTGCCCCATTAATTATTAAATCCACCTCAAATGGCTATATCACTTTTGGGACTATAAACATGACTTCCAAGACTCATTCTAAACACCTTGAATCATTCATACACTTCATACTTCATCTATCTTCATTATTCAAATATTCAAGAAATTGTTTTTGATCAATCATCATTTATTTGAGCTATATCATCTTGATCAAATAAGATAACTCTAGTGTGAGCTTCAAATTGTATTCTTTACACACTTGTGAGAGTTATTGTAAATTGGTGTGAATCACCAAACAATTAGAATTCAAATTGTGGGAGGTAAATCTCATAGGAAAAACAAGAAGGTAAATTCTTGTTTAGAAATTGTGAAAGGTAAATTTCACAAGGTTAGCAAGAGGGTATTTTGTGAGAGTATTGTGGTGTAGCAATACTTGTAGAGTGTGTGAGACAACACTTGTAGAGGTTTGATCTTCACCCGAAAGAAGATTGATTTTAGTGGAAATTCTCGGGGAACTAACCGAGCGCGGACTATGGTTTGGTAAACCAAAACCGTGTGGACAAAAAGCCTTGGACTTCAAATCGGTTCAATCTTTTTAACTCAATCTCTTTATTATTGATTGTTTAAATTATTTGAGATTGCTTAATTATTTGCTCTTGTGTTTGATTGTTTATTTGCTTACATTCCTTGATAAATTTGTTTAGTAAATTGTTTTACTTAAACATTTTCGAAAAGTATTTAAATTCCGCATTAAGTTTCAAAAACCCTATTCACCCCCCCTCTAGGGTATTTTCCGACCAACAATTGGTATCAGAGGTTGTACTCTTGTTTTTGATTTCACAATCTTAGAGTCCTCGATCATGTCTTATTATCAAGGAACCGACATTTCCGAAGGTGCTTCTACTTATAGACCACCATTATTTGATGGCAAAAACTATAGCTATTGGAAAAATAGAATGTGTACATTTTTACAAGCTAATGATTTTAAACAATGGAAGGTCACACTTATTGGACCTTATGAGATCACAAAAACCGACGATAAGGGAAAAGTTATTCCCAAGTCTATATCCGAATACAATGAGCATGATATTAGAAAAATCCAATACAATGCCAAAGCTTTAAACTCTTTGCATTGTGCATTAACTATGGATGAATACAACAAAATCTCTAGTTGCAAAACGGCAAAAGAGATTTGGGATAAGCTTGAAGTTACCTATGAAGGAACCTCTCAAGTGAAGGAGTACAATATTAATATTCTTGTCCATGATTATGAATTGTTTAAAATGAAGCCTAACGAATCACTTGCTTCCATGTATAGTCGATTTTCTATTCTCACTAACGCTTTGGACCTTCTTGGCAAGGTTTACTCTAATGAAGAGAAAATTCGAAAGATTCTTAGGATTCTTCCAAGGAAATGGAGACCTAAGGTAACGGCTATTCAAGAAGCCAAGAATCTCAAGACATTGAGCATGGATGAACTCTTGGGTTCTCTTAAAACCCATGAGAAGGAGCTAGCAAGAGAAGAAGGAGAAAAAGCAAATCCAATGACAATCTTTGCTCTAAAGCCTAATAAAGGAGATGGAGATATGGCAGTTCTCTCTAGAAAATTTGAAAAATTCCTAGCAAAGAAGAAATTCTCTCAAGGGAAGCTCAACACCTATCCCTCATCCTTAAAGAACTTCCACGATAAATCAACTATCCCAAAAGTTGATAATGAGGAAAGGAAATGCTTCCATTGTCATGAACCGGGACACTACAAGACGAATTGTCCGGTTAGAAAAGAGGAGAAAAGAGAGAAGAAAGCAAAGAGGGAAGAGCTATACAAAAGATTGAAGCATGCTCTCAAAGAACATTCAAGTGAATCGGATGAAGATGAATCCGATATTGAGTTGAGTGATGATGAGATGGCACACCTTTGCCTTATGGCAAAAGATGATGAGGCATACAAATCATTCCCTCATCGATGAAGCACTCATGGAGGCTACCATTTTCTCTCCGTGGCCTTGGCCCTTTTTGATGTTGCCATAGGGGGAGAAAATGTGTGTTGGTACCAATCAATGTTGGTAAGACTATTAAATGTTTTATGTCTCTAACATTGATAATTATTTTCTTTTGAAAACTTTATTTAAGATTAAAATTGTTTTATTGCTTTTAAAACTATCTCAAATATATGCAATGCTTTTACAAATCATTTATTTTATCTATGCATAAATTGAGGGGGAGCATATTTTAATTATTCATATGTTATTTATGCTTGTTATTGAAAACACACATTAATTTATTGTCATCATCAAAAAGGGAGAGATTGTTGGCCTTGAAGGTCTTAATCTTATTTTGATAATAACAATAAATCAATCATGTGTAATTTAACATGTTCTTGATATAAGATTATAGATTTCTTATTTGGAAAATCAAGAATAGCATGATTGCTCAAAGGAAGCTTGACAAGGATCATTCAATCAATATCCGATCAAGTCAACGAAGCATTCGACTAAAACCGATCTATCCGAATCAGGATCATTCTTCTACAAGCGTTGGACAAGACAAGAAGATCATTCTCATCACTCACAAGCTAGCAATGCAAATCCATGGAAAACAAAGATCAAGAACCATATGCCAAAGCTTCAAGGGAAAAGCTTCAAGAGATGAATCAATTTGAAGAAACAAATCGAAGCATTCGAAGACTCGCCTATTCGGTAATTGAGTGTTTGCTTAGGATTAATGTAAAGTTTCTTAATTGATTGATTATATAGCTCAAACATAAACTTGCATCTTTCTTAGATTGATCAAAACAAAGTTTGAATCAAAATCATTTCAAAACATCATTCTTATAAAAACCGGTTTTGAAATAAATTCATAATTAATTCATATGAATGAATTTTGATACAAAAACATATTTGGGAGTCTTAGAAACTTATTTGGAACACTCCCCAAGCATCAGAATCAATTTTGGAGCCATATTGCAAAAGTTGGAAAATTGCACAAAAGTCCCCACTCTAGTGCCATGTAGCCGACTCCACTGAAAGTGATGGAGCCGACTCCCTCATGGAGAGTCATGGAGCCGACTCCATGGAGACTCAGGGAGCCGACTCCCTTGAGAAAAACTAGCCGTTGGAACTTTGTAAAATGTGCAATTTTGCCCCATTAATTATTAAATCCACCTCAAACGGCTATATCAATTTTGGGACTATAAATATGACTTCCAAGACTCATTCTAAACACCTTGAATCATTCATACACTTCATACTTCATCTATCTACATTATTCAAAGATTCAAGAAATTGTTTTTGATCAATCATCATTTATTTGAGCTATATCATCTTGATCAAATAGGATAACTCTAGTGTGAGCTTCAAATTGTATTCTTTACACACTTGTGAGAGTTATTGTAAATTGGTGTGAATCACCAAATAATTAGAATTCAAATTGTGGGAGGTAAATCTCATAGGAAAAACAAGAAGGTAAATTCTTGTTTAGAAATTGTGAAAGGTAAATTTCACGAGGTTAGCAAGAGGGTATCTTGTGAGAGTATTGTGGTGTAGCAATACTTGTAGAGTGTGTGAGACAACACTTGTAGAGGTTTGATCTTCACCCGGAAAGAGATTGATTTTAGTGGAAATTTTCGGGGAACTAACCGAGCGCGGACTATGGTTTGGTAAACCAAAACCGTGTGGACAAAAAGCCTTGGACTTCAAATCGGTTCAATCTTTCTAAGTCAATCTCTTTATTATTGATTGTTTAAATTATTTGAGATTGCTTAATTATTTGCTCTTGTGTTTGATTGTTTATTTGCTTACATTTCTTGATAAATTTGTTTAGTAAATTGTTTTACTTAAACATTTTTGAAAAGTATTTAAATTCCGCATTAAGTTTCAAAAACCCTATTCACCCCCTCTCTAGGGTATTTTTCGACCAACAATAATATCTTTCTTAGATTTAAAGGAAGTTTTGTGTTGTTTACCAAGTTGACATGCATCATAGATTTTATCTTTAACAAATTTAGTTTTAGACAATCCTTTAACTAATTCCTTTTTAGATAATTTATTAATTAAATCCATATTAGCATGACCTAATCTTCTATGCCATAACCAAGAAGCATCATTTAACACAGATAAACATTTAACATCTTGTTGAGACAAATCATCAAGTTCAAGAGTATATACGTTATTAGATCTATAAGCAACAAACAAGATAGAATTATCACTAATATTTTTAACAATGCAACATTCGAATTTAAAAATAACTTCATAACCTTTATCACACAATTGACTAATACTAAGCAAATTATGTTTTAAACCATCAACAAGTAAAACACTATCAATATAAGAAGATTTATTACCAACTTTACCTATACCAATTATTTTAACTTTGGCGTTGTCTCCAAATGTGACGTTGCCTCCTTGTTTAGGAGTGAAACTCAAGAAATTTCTCTTTTCTCTCGTCATGTGTTTCGAGCATCCACTATCCAAGAACCACTTTATTTTGCTAACTTTTGCTCTCATGCAAACCTACACCAAAATCTTAAGTAACTTCTCTTTTGGTACCAAAATAAGTTGGGTCCTTTGGGGTTAGTGTACATAGTGGTTTCTCTAGGAATCCAAGCAAGTTTGTTTTTAGCAAAATTCTTTTCTTTGTAATAACAAGAATGTGCACTATGAGTGTTTCTTCCACAAAATGAACAAAGATTAGTGGGATTATGAGGTGTGTATGTTTTGAAGAAATTTTTGTAATCCTTTTGGTTATGGATTTGATTGTAACCCAAACCGGCTTTATCAAAGACACACCTTTGTACTCCCAATAATTTATCCAAGTTATCTTTTCCATTTGTGAACTTGGTTAGACTATTAGTTAAATCCTTTACTTTTTCTTTCAAATCCTCATTTTCTAGTGCAAGTAAGTTTGAAGTCTCCTTTTCTTTTCCCTTTTTCAAATAGTTGATTTCCTTTTTAAAATCAATATTTTCCTTTTCTAAAGTTTCACATTTGACAGAAGTAATGGAATTTTCTTTCTTGAGACTTGCACATCTTTTTAAAAGAATTTCAAATTTAATATGTAATTCTTCAAACATAGTAAATAATTCATCATATTCATTATACATAATTTCATTATCATCAAAATTATCACTAAATAAGCTATAATTAGAATTTACCTCATCTTCTTTTGCCATAAAACAAAGGTTAGCCGTTTCTTCATCGCTAGAATCGGCATTCGATTCTCCTTCTTCGGAATCACTCCATATTCCTTTTAGTGCATGCTTCACTTGTTTCAATACTTTATCTCGTTTGTCCCTTTTCTCCTTCTTTCTAAGTGGACAATTTTGCTTGATATGATCGGGTTCATGGCAATGATAGCATTTTTTTTATTTCTTCATTTTATCCTCTTTGTTGATTTGACCGATCATTTTTTTTCTAGAGGATGATGGATATTTGTTATCATTTCCTTGAGAATTTTTCTTCTTAGCTAGAAATTTTATAAATTTTCTAGATATAAGCGCTATGTCTTCATCACCATCCATTGATACATCATTATCTTCATGTTGGATAGTTTTGAGAGCTAAAGTTTTCTTTGATTTTGTATTCGCTTCTTCTTCTCTTCGAAGTTCCTTTTCATGAGTTTTTAGAGATCCCAAAAGCTCATCCATGCTAAGTGTTTTAAGATTCTTTGCTTCTTGAATCGCCGTCACTTTTGGACGCCACTTCTTTGGAAGAATCCTAAGAATTTTTCTTATTTTATCTTCATTAGAATAAACTTTTCCAAGAAGATCCAAATCATTAGTAATAATAGAAAATCTACTATACATGGAAGCAAGAGATTCATTAGGCTCCATTTTAAATAATTCATAATCATGAACAAGCATATTTATGTTATCGTCTTTAACTTGAGTGGTTCCTTCGTAGGTAACCTCAAGTTTATCCCAAATTTCTTTGGCCATTTTGCAACTAGAGATTTTTTTATATTCATCCATGCTTAATGCACAATTTAAAGCATTTAAGGCTTTAGCATTATATTGAATTTTCTTAATATCATTTTCATCATATTCGGACATTTTCTTAGGAACAATTTTTCCACTATTATCTCTTTTGGTAATTTCATAGGATCCTTTAAGTACAACTCTCCATTGTTCAAAATCACTAGATTGTAAAAATATACTCATTCTACTTTTTCAATAACTATAATTTTTACCATCAAATAGAGGTGGTCTATGGGTGGAGAGACCTTCGGATAAACCAGTTCCTTGATATATAGACATGACCGTAAACTCTAAGATTGTTAAATCAAAATAAGAGTACAACCTCTGATACCAATTGTTGGTCAGAAAACAACCCTAGAGGGGGGTGAATAGGGTTTAAAAACTTTAATGCGGAATTAAAAAGTTTTTCAAAATGTTTAAGTAAAACAATTTAGTTAAATAAGTTTATCAAGGAAAACAATCAATCAAACAATCAATCCCAAGAATAAACAACAATATGAGCAACTTCAATCAATCAATATAACAAATAAATAAAGAGATTGAGTAAGAAAGATTGAACCAATTTAAAGTCTAAGGCTTTTTGTCCTCACAGTTCGGTTTCTTCAACAATACGTCCGCGCTCAGTTAGTTCCCCGAGAACTTCCACTATTCAATCTTCTTCGGGTGAAGATCAAACCTCAATACAAATGTTTTTATGCACACAACACTCACAATGTAGCTATACCCACTACACTTCTCACAAGATATGCTCTCTTGCTTTACAAAGAAACAAACCCTCTTTTGAAATGAAAAATGAATTGTTTATGGTGATACACACCAATACAATAACTCTCAAGTGTATTTGAAGATTACAAATGAAGCTCACACTAGAGTTATCAAGATTGATAAAAAATATATAGCTCAAAAGATGAAAGATTGATCAATGAAATGAATTGAATACTTGAATAACTTTTTATGTATGTAAAATGAGTTTGTAGAATGATTCAAGTGTGTTATAATATGTCTAGGACCTCATATTTATATCTTGGAAAGCCATATGGCCGTTGGGGATGATTAAGAAAGGTTTTGGCTCTAAGGCATACATTTTCAAACTTTCTAACAGCTAGTTTTGACAAAAAAGTTAAATTTGTTTTGTTAATTTCTCCCAATTTGACCGTTGGATCATACTCAAATTTTAGTTAAAAGTGACAGGAGATGTTGTCTAACTACTGTAAAATTTCAAAATGATCGGAGAACGGGAAGGCCTCCATCTTTCCGTTAAATCAAAACTGGGCAAAAATTGAGCGAATTTTAAATGTAAAATAAAAATATTTTTCCAATTTAACAATTTAGTCCCAAATAAAATTCTAATGATTTTTGAACCTCAAAGATATGTTTCTAAGATACCTATTTTTATTATAGCTTAAAATATGATCATTTAAAATTAATATGAATTTATTTTGAAACTCGGTCTTTGTAAAATGATGTTTTTCAAATAAATTCAATTTCAAGCTTGTTTGAATCAATCTTTTAAAAGATGCATGAATATGTTTGAGCTATAAGAATTTGATCAATAAAGTAACTTTACATAAATCTTAAGCACTCACTCAATTACTGAATTAACTAGTCTTCGAATGCTTTGATTTGTTTCTTCGGATTGATCTTCATTTGAAGCTTTTTCCTTAAAGCTTTTCATATAGTCGTTTGATCCTTTGTGCTTCATGATTTTCATTGAGGGATTTAATCTTCATTGTCTTGTCCAATGATCAAATAGTGAAAGATTGATCATTGTCATGTTTTTCTTGAATTTTCCAAGTAAATGAACTGTATACTTATATCAAGAAACATGTTAAATTACACATGATTAATTTATTGTTATTATCAAAATAAGATTAAGACCTTAGGTCAACAGAAACAATTTTTCCCAAGGACGTTCAATTTACTCCCACCCCCAAACGTCACTACACCATTCTTGTTCACAATTATGTTAGAGAAAAGGGCTCGGTCTTCAGTCATATATCTAGAACAACCACTACGAAAATACCAGAGAGATGTATTTTGAGCTTTGAGATCAGTATGAATCACATAACACTTATTGGAGTCTTTCCTTACCCAAACTTGCTTGGATTTGGATTGACTTTACGAAGGGGATTTGGTGTTATTGATTTTCTTGGTCTTGCTTTTATTAAGATTCTTTTTAGGGAAAGATGCCCTTTCGAGATTCTTAATAAGATATTCAGATTTGTTGACCAAGTATGAGAGATGCTTCTCAAAACTAGCCAGTGGGCCATAGTTTGATTGTGTAAAGGCATATGATGGACTCCTATGTTGATAATAGTACTCTTTTAGGTGGCCTTCCTTATGACAATGAATGCAAAGATATGGTTGGAAGTTCATCTTATTTTGAGTTTTCTTAGGAGAGGATTTATTAGAATTCTGAGGAATTGAATTCTGCGACTTGAATGTCCTAGAATTTTAAGCTTTGGGAGTAGATTTTTCTGTTTCTTGTGGTTTTACAAATATAGGCTTTGTTTGGGAAGTGGAAGGATTATGTTTGTCAAAGCCTATACCTACTCTATCATTTGAGTAGCGGACTGGTCCTAGTAAGATTTTATTAATTTTTTTTGACCTAGTCTTTAGTTCAACCTTAAGAGACTTAGCCTCTTCTAATTCTCTTTCAAGATTTTGAATTTTAAACACAAGACTTTATTTATCTTTACCCAGGGAGGTAAGGTTGACCTTGAGCTCATCGTTTTCTTCAAATAGCGATAGTCTTGAAGATCCAAACTTAGAAACTTTGACTAAGAGTGTTTTTCTCTCGGATTTTAGAAGTCCGATCAAACCTTCGCACTTTCTTAAGATATCCATCTTTTCATAAAAAAATTAATTTAGTGTTCAATTTAATATTTCTCTTCTTGGTCTTAACCATCTATTCGCACAGCTGGTCATAGACTGTTTAAAAATCAAGTTCTTCTTCATGATCATCATCGAACGCATCGTCTGACCCGTGAGATGAATTAGAATCGATGATCAGTTCTTCCTTAGAATCAGAAGGGATTGAAGATTGTCCTAGGCAAGCGACAAAAGCAATGTATTGTTGTTCTTCATGGGATTGCAAACCATCCTCGTCATCGCTAAGAGTTGCATTCATGGAACGGTTATTTTGGTTCGTCTTTCTAAACTTGTTGAGTTTTGTGGCACACTCACAAGCATAGTGACCGTTTCCATGGCATTCATAGCACTCTTCTTTTCTAGTGTTATTATTCTCAAACTGAGGTTTTGACCCTTGATTGTCTCTTTGATTCATTGGTCCTCCTTTGTTATTATTTCCATTAGGTTTATTAGGGTGATTATTGAACTTTTTATTCAACCTAAGGAATTTTTCTATATTTTTGGCTAGAATGGTCATTTCATCATAATTAAGGTTTAGGTCATCATCGTTGTTGTCAATATCAGAATTATGGGATTGTTGAGCATTGAAGGCAATGTTCTTGTCCTTCTTTTAAGATGATGATTTTAAGAGCACATAAGCTTCACAGGTTTAAAGTGATCCTAAGAGTTTGTTTTCTTTTAAAAAACTTAGATATTTGCTCTCTTCAATAGCAGTTATTTTGGGAATGAAATGATCTGGCAAGGACCTAAATATTTTCTTAATAACTCAATGTTTAGGGATGATTTTATCTAGGTTGTATAGAGAATTTACTTTGTCTTTTAACCTGCTATGGAATTCGGTGATTGATTCATTCTCTTTCATCCTAATCGTTTCAAATTTAGCAGTTAAATTTTGGATTTTAGAGTTTTTGACGGTGTTAATACCTTCATAAATCATCTGTAAGATTTCCCATGCCTCTTTTAAAGTCTCAGATGTGGCTATCTTTTTAAATTCATCCTCAATAACATGACTTTGGATTGCGTTTAAGCCTTTTGAATTCCACTTGGCAAGTTCCAGTTCGTATTTTAACCATTGATTCACTGGTTTGGACATAGTCCTAACTACATTATCAACAGTGGATGTGATTGTGGGGGCTGTCCAACCATTTTGAACCGCTAGCCATAACCATTCATCTTTGAATTTGAGAAAACCGCGCATTCTAGCGTTCCAGTAAGGATAATTAGAGCCATCTAAGATAGGAGTAGAAGACTCGCCTTTACCCATACTAAACTCAGAGAAAAACCTAGGTCAAGATTTTCACAACAAATTAAGGAAACACCCTTTGATACTAATTAAAAAACTATGAACGCGTGCGAAGTGAATTAACCTAGGCGTATTATCCTCTGGTCTATATGCAAAAAAATAATTTTAATTAATATAACATAAATAAATAACAGTCTACCAATTTTACTTCAGAAAATTTGCTTAATCTTGTCTAGCATGCATCAATGAATTCAACAATCAAACACAAATAATTAAAACAAGATATAACGAGGTATCCCTGCAGTGTAGGACTAATCCTTAACAAACAATGCCACTATTAAATCACAGAGGTACAAACTCGATTAATCACTAACTGACTAGCTGTACAAGTCTTGAATTGCTTAAGAACAACTTTATTAATAACCTCTAGTGCAGCAACTTCCTCCTCGAATCTCTCGATTTGGAACACAACGTATGGCACGCCTCGGACTCACTCTGATCTTCTTAATAGCCTCCCGCTTCAATAACGGGTTCGAGATCTTTGTTCTTAGAGAAGAACAATCAATTTGGCATGAAAGCATATTCAAACCTAGGTGGTGGTGTAATGGACAAGGCTCTTGAAAAGTGTGTATATTGATTAAGAAAAGAGCGTTGATATAACTTTAGGCAAGGGGTTTAATTTATTAGAGAAAATTGATTAAGTTTCATTTTTAAATTGGGTAATATATCCCAATAGATAAGAATTTGCAGTAAAAAATCAATGCCCAAAATTCTTTGACGAACCGGTGCACACTAGCAATGTGTGTACCGGCCCACTTTTAAACGCCGGACCAGTCCACATAAATAAAATGTGTAATGGTCCGCTCTTTAGAGAAAAAAAGATTCCATTTAAATTTCAAGATAAGGCCGGACCGGTACACATTAGCAATTTGTGTACCGGTCCACCCTTTAAAAAGGTGGAAAACTCAATTTTGAAACTCAAATGTCCATGGATTTTTAATCACCACTTAGATATGAACCTTAACCTTCTTACCAAACTTACCACTAACAGGAATCAACTTCAAGATCTTCGTAAACTATTTGGATTAATGTAATCTTCATGATACATAACGATGCACTAATGATTACATAAGAGAATTTGTTTTCGTTGAGGAATGAAAGCCCTTACATTCAATTCACGTAGACCTAGAAGATAGGATATGGGGGAAAATAATGAAAATGTAAAGGGTAGTGATAGGGGTGAGAGTCAAAGGAAAACCAAGGAGGAATTGCTTCTATATGTTCTTTTTGAAATTGTACATTTATGTAACATTAATAATGAAGAAGAACCGATATTTCAGTACTCAGATATTGTTAATTCTATGATTGCCTCGGCCAATATAAAAAGCATGAATGAATACCCAAAAGGGGCCGACACCTGCATACAGAGTGATAAATGATGTACTTTAACAATCAACCTAGGTACCGAAGAGGAGAAGAACGAAGTCCGTATTGGGGCGAACTTAACCAAAGCAAAAAGGAAATAATTCGCACAAACTTTGAAAGAGTACATGGTGTCTTTGCCTGGTCCTATGTCGACATACAGGGACTAAATTGTGAGATAGTTATGCACGAGATCCACACCCTACTAGAATTCATGCCCGTCAAACAGAAGTTTAGGAAACTTACGCCAGAATGGTCACTAAAGGTCAAGGAAGAGGTTATGAAGCAATTAAGTGTGGGGTTCCTACGAGTGATTGATTACCTCAGTTGGTTGGCTAACATTATACCGGTCCCAAAAGCAAATGGGAAAGTGCGTATGTGTGTAGACTACTCGGAACTCAATAGGGCTTGTCCAAAGGATGACTTTCCTCTGTTAACATAAATATGATAGTAGATAATAGGGCCAACCATGCACTTAATTCATTTATGGACTGTTTTGCAGGGTATAATCAGATCAAGATACACCCAGACCACTAAGTGAAGACAAATTTTATCACCCTATGGGGGACCTACTGCTATACGGTTATGCCATTTGGTCTGAAGAACGCTGGGGAAACTTTCCAGAGGGCCGCTACGGCCATCTTTCATAATTTTTATCACGATATGATTCACGATGTGAACGATATGATCATCAAGTCAAAGGAAAGGGAAGGCCACATTCCTGTCCTACGGGCCTTTTTTGACAGACTCTACCAGTATTAGATGAGGCTCAATCCCCAGAAATATATGTTCAGGGTGACAAAGGGGAAATTGCTGGGTTACGTTGTTAGTAAGAAAGGCATCGAGGTAGACTACGCCAAGGTTAAAGCCATCCAAGATATGCCCGAGCCTCATACCGAAAAAGAAGTCCATAGATTTTTGGGCAACTTACAGTATATAAGCAGATTCATCTCCCAATTCACTCAGACATGTGAACCCATCTTCAAACTCCTGAAGAAGTCATCACCAGGAGAATGGGATGAGCAGTGTTAAGAAGCATTCGATAAAATCAAAAGCTATCTCTCCAATCCTCTAGTACTAGCACCACCCCAACCAGGATTACCATTGTTATTATACCTGACAATCACGGATATTGCTGCAGGATCCATGTTGGCCTAACATTTAGCTGCCACGCAGAATGAACGGGCCATTTACTATGTGAGCAAGAAGTTATCACCATTTGAGTTGAACTACACACCGTTGGAAAAATCCTGCACCGTTCTTGTTTGATTAACACAGAAACTCCATCATTACATGTTAATCTTCCCAATCATCTTGGCATCCAGTATTGATCCGCTGAAGTATCTCTTCGAGAAACCAAAGCCTTTTCGAATCATATAGAAAAATGGTTATTTTTACTCTTGGAGTTTGACATCACCTACATGACCTAGAAATTAGTAAAAGGCAAGATCATTGCTGATTATCTGGCTAGCAACCCAATGCTGGGCGACATGTTAAAGGAAGCCGAATTTCCAGACTAAGCCATTATGAACCTCGAGACCGATAATGACTGAAAAATGTATTTCTATGGGGCAGCCAATCGTAATGGAAACGGAAGCATTTTACTAGTCTCGCCAGACCAAACTCACTCGACCATTTCATATCGCTTAGATTTCTCATGCACTAATAACATGGCCGAGTACAAAGCTTGCATAGTCATGTTTAAAATCGCATTATTAAAGGGGATAAAAAGGATACAGGTTCACGGAGACTCAACACTGGTGGTACACTAGATTCTAAAAGAATGGAAGATCAGATATGAGAAGTTGGTCCTATACCTCACTAGATTAAAAAACGTCACAGAGAAGCTCGAGCACTCAGAGTTCTACTATATTTTTTGGTCACATAACAGTTTCATTGACGCATTGGCCATGTTAGCATCGAAGATTGATATCCTGGAGGGATGGAAGAGATTATCCTAACAGTAGAGAAAAGATCCAGCCCAGCTCACTGCATGGCCATTGAATTCGAGAATGAAGAAATCATAGACTCATCCACCTGGTTTTATGATATATGGAACCTATTGAAAAACAACCATATCCTGAACAAACAGATAAGAAGACACGCGTTACTCTCAGAAGACTAGCGTCAAGATTGTTACTCTGCGCCGGGAGGCTGTACAACAGAAACTACGATGGAACTCATCTCTAGTGTCTCACAGAAGAAGAATCTGGTAGATGATAAATCAGATACATGGGAGAGACTATGGACCCCAAATGAAAGGTAATATACTAGCCCGCAAAATCATCAGACAGGGGTATTACTGGTCAACTCTACAGAGCGACTGTAACGACCATGTGCATCGCTGCTACAAGTGTCGGATCTATGCCAAGTCTCATAAACTTTCCCCAAAAGAGTTGTACAACATGACTGCCCCCTGGCCTTTCGCAACTTGGGGAATCGACATCATCAAGAAGGTAACACCTAGGGCAAATAATGGCCATGAGTTCATCTCGGTAACCATAGATTATTTTACCAAGTGGGAGGAAGCAGAATCCTACAAGGTTCTTAACGCTAGAAGGGTAGCTCAATTTATTCAAAGAAACATCATTTATTGATATGGAGTTCCACACGAAATATTCTTTGACAATGGCACTCACTTTAAAGGAGAGGCTAACACCATTATAGAGGAATACGGCATTACTAGGCACATATCCTCTCCGTATCGACCACAAACCATGGGGCAGTTGAGGTCGCCAGTAAGAATTTAAAGATTATCTTAAGTAAGTGACCGATACTTGTTGAGACTGGCCAGAGAAACTTCCATATGCACTATGGGGTTGCCGCATTATTGAAAGAGTCTCCACGAGAGCCACAGATTTCTCTTTCACTTATGGGATGGAAGTCGTCCTCCCAGTTAAGTTAGAGATCCCTTCTCTCAGAGTTGTATTAGAAAATCAGATCGATAAAGTCGAGTGAGTCCAAGCCATATACAATGACTTAGCTTTATTAGACGAAGAGTGATTAAAAGCCGCATATCACCACTATTGGTATCAAAATAGAATTGCTCAAGCTTTCAACCATAACGTGAAGACCCGTGGAATTAGTGAGAATGACATCGTGCTAAAAGAGATTTAAGAGCTAGCTAGAGACCCGAGAGGAAAGTTCAGACAAAAATGGATTGGGCCATACATTGTCAAGGAAATCAACATGGGAGGAGCCGCGATACTTGTAGATTTGGATGGACAATTACTGCACTCACCTGTCAACATAGATCGTTTAAAAAAGTATTACCAATAGAGCACACCATGTATTTCTAAGAACTATGTAAACCTAAGCCCCAACTCAATTTATGTTTACGAAAAATCAAACGAGGAACTTAGGCAACCTGAAAAGTGACTTCAAGCCCGATTTAAAACATTGTAATGAAAAATTTTTCGTCCAAAACAAAGTAGTTTCTCATATATTATTCAGTGGTGGTTCAGAACATCGAAGGTTACATATAAGACCTACTTATACAAGATAAAGACAGATTAAGCTCTAGGGGCTGGCCAGATAGGGTCCTCAGTAGCCAAGTCAATGCAAGCCTCATCCATGATCTGATATGCTAAGACAACACTATCTTCAATAGGCTCAGAATCCATGAATCGGAACCACTCCTGTGATACCCCAGACTTTAATTTATTTTAAAAATTGAATTATATTAGCTTATTTATATTCATGTGAGTGATCGTTTGATGATTCGGGTGGTCCGAATCAATTTCGGTTGGTAAATAGGAAGTTTTAGTCCTTTGTGATTCGTTAATTCTAGTTAACTTTGAGTTATCGTAATTTCTTTGTTACTTATCGAAATAAGATTTCATCCCTGTTGGTGTCTAGTATTTATACCATTTTACAACTTTCTTGTTTTGACCAAAGTCCAATTCACATTCCTTGTGGGTCAAAACAGGGCGCAAAGTAGGCCCATTGCAAAATACTGGTCATTCGGTAGTGCTTTGGCAGAGCACTGTCTTTGGTGAATTTCTGGGAAAAATCTATTCAGAATTTGGGAAAACTTTCTCTTAGAAAGTTGTAGAGCTTTGAAATACCTTTCCGTGAACATCAAGAACGCCTCAATTGGAGTTCCGAGTCAAAAGTTATGAAAAAAAAAAAACAGTGGTCAAGAGCCCAAAATTTAAAGTGCGGACCGGTATGGCGTTTTTAACATACCGGTCCGGCACCAAAATTTTGGGAAAATTGACCCCCGCGGACCGGTATTGGGTATTTTGCATACCGGTCCGCCAGTTAACTATTCCCACCAACTTAAGCTCATTTTAAGGCCATTTTCACTCATTTTTCAACCCATTTTCGAGGCAACCTTCCACACACTTCTAAGGGATGTTCTAGAGGGTTCTAAAGAGAGAAAGAGAAAGATTTCTACGCATCTTTCATCACGATCGAAGATTCAAGCTCGAAATCATCCAAACCACCTTTAAGGTACTATTCATCGTCTCCTACCTTGATTTTCTTCTATAAAAGCTTAAGTATGAGCTTTGGCTATACGAGTTGGAGTTTATACATCATTGATTCGTGGGTTTTACTAGCCTAAGGACGTGGTGACGCGAGAGCTCAAGTTTTTCACCGAACGAGGCTTCGGTTTACAACCCTCTTCCTTCTTTTGGTCTATACACTTGAGGTAGGGGTTATATGATTTCCAAACTTAATGATATGATTTTATTTATCTAAAGATGAGTGATTTTATACATATATGTTCGATATAAAGTGCATATCTCTTGTTATTGATTATACAAGAATGATTTTATACATGTATGTTCATATGTTGGTCATATCATTAGATATACATAAGTTTTGCATGATTGAGTTATGATTTTACGATATGAAGCAATATATGCCATCTAAGCTCCATAATTACATGTTATTGATTCATACGGATGTTCTTTGGATGTATATGTGTTGGTTTGGTAAGAAAATGATTAGTAAAGTGGTTTCGTATACACCAAAGAACATGGACGTGAATTGGTTAGAGTTTATATGGCATATGTGGTTTCTTTTGTATCTATGATGCATTAGTTGAGACAAAATATGCCACTTAAACTTGACATATATGTAACATAGATTTGTAAGTGATGTTCCTTGGACATATACGCTTGGTTGAATCCAAGTGAATTTGTAAATGGACTATGAATGCGTTGAGGAACATGGATACATGACGAATAAAGTTTAAGTGGCATAGATTGTTTCTAGTTTACAATCAGAGCATAAATTGCATGTTATGCAGAATTATTTTGTCAACCTGGCATCTAGATGATCTTATGGCAAGCTCGGAGTATTCTTATGGCAAGCTTGGAGTATTCTTATGGCATATGGTGCGAAAATTGTCTTTTGGGAGAATTATATCTCTTCTCCATGATATGGATGGCATTCTATAATCTTGTGGCATTCTTAAACAAGTAATTATTTATCTTCGGGAGTTCTTCATTCGTATGTGGATATTCTCGGCTATGTTATATGGTAGGGTGTTGCCCACAATTATCTGTATCTGTTTGGCCTTCCGTCAGGTGATAGGGAATGATCTGATTAATGCTTGCCGGGATGGGGAAAATAGGCAGGGCCTAGTGCCTTTGGGTTCAAAAGCCCTAAACCTCCTGGGGGTCCTTTAGTCGTCGTTTGTCTAGAGCCCGTGGTGAATAGTCCGAAAATCTAGACAACGGCAAGGCATTAGTGAGTCATCGGCTGTCTAGAGCCCACGGTGAATAGTCTGAAGATCTAGACAATTCGAATAATAATGATTAGTTTAGGTGATATTGCGGATTGTGGTCCAATTGTTAATTATCTATTGGTATTCACTTGAGACGGCGAGGCCATATTCTGGTGATATATGTTATGATCTTGATACTTATTTCTCTTGGGGGCGGTCAGGTCCATTGTCATTATGATTATGATACTGTACAGCTTCGATTTCTCTTGAGGGCGGTCAGGCCCATGTTATGAATGTTCATGGATTGATCTTTTGGTGGGGCGGTCAGGCCCACGGTTATTGTTACAGTTATAATTCCTGATGAGGACCGGCTATGGTCTTAGACAAGCAAACTCATATCATTTGCTATCTCGGCTCCCTCATATTCTGGTGATTCGACGTAACAGTTGACACAAAGGGAGGTAACCTGCATATGCATGAGCATGCATTGTTTTTGTGAAATCATGATATTTACATGGATTAATGGTTAAGGAGTAAATTGTCGTCAAATTGCATTGTTTTATAAAATTACGATTGAAGTATAAACTATTACCAAATTAATGATTATGCTTTTCAAACACGTTACCCCCTATATTCCCCCTACTGAGATGTGAGCTCACCCCGTGTTTTATTTACAATTATAGGTACACAGGGGGCGAACGATGGTTACGGGACTACGGGTTCGGGATCAAAATAGAAGGCTCTGATACATATTTATTTTTGTTGTGTATATGTTATCTCGGGAAGCCACGGTTGGCCCAGAATGTCGTATATTATCTTTGAACTTACTTAGTTGGTTTTGTAAAACAGTTACATGCTCGCACGTGTGTTTATGTACAATAATATCATCTTATATCTTGCTGAATGTTGAATGACACATATGATATTTACTGTTTCGATTTCTTAATTTGTATATTTATATATGTACCCATTTTAGTCAATCTAAGATGGGTTAGTGACACTCCAGGTCTTAGTTACGGGTGTTGTCCTGTAAACTATGGCGGGGGTGTTACAACTCCATCTGATAGGGGTCATCAACCAATTCTTCTTCCAAGACTACCAACGAGAATGGATATTCTTTGCTCGAAAGGGCCGGGAAATACTGAATCGAGTAAGGTTAAACTGTTGGGTTAAACAATCGCACCACATTGGTTCTATAGACAATGAGACATGCGGAGTAACAAACTTAAGCTCAAAAGAAAAGTTATTCAAACTAAGACAGATATTCTGAGGAATTTTGAACTACCGCAGAAGAAGCCCGGGGAGATAAAATAAAGTTAACCAGAGACCTCTGAGTCGAACATAATTCTGCCCACCCACGCAAACCACAATCTCCCTAAGTTTTCACCATAGAATATGCCATCGGATTAAGCGAAAGTTCTCAAAAAACTATACGGTCTAGTCATAGGGAGACATGGTCAAAGCACTAAAAAGAGGGCGATGGAAGAAATGTGTCGGATTATCTAACCATACCACATTGAACCCTACTGACCGAAAGCACTCCAACAACCACATGTATAAAAGGCGTGGGCTCCCCCTAAGAAATGTTGAAGACCCCCTTTTGAGATCAGTCTCAGCAAGGATAATAGGCACTATATATTCTCCATTTCGGGCTTGATATATTAGATTCAGAATTGTCGAATTAACCAGAGTAGAGCCCGTTACCAGCAACATATCCAAAACCAGACAGATCAGAGTCACACCAGTAAGACTAGAACTGAATGAGGGATCATTCTCAAAACGATAAAAGAAGTTGACCATCCAATAAAGATCCAACAAACCCCTAGTAATAAAACGATCATAGGCCACCTGAGGGATTGATAGCTAGGCTATGAGCATATCCCAAGGATTGATATCCATGATCAAAACAGCAATAGAGAACCGCGTATCAAAACGTAAAAGCCATGAGAACTCCTCGAAAATCAGTCTGCATTCCAGAAGGGTAAGGCACCCAATAGAAAAAAAAATCTATAGAACAGAAACCCCAAGCCACCAAGGGGCTAAAGACACCAAAGTTTAGACCAGTTTTTGAAAATACTAAGGCATCTAGGCTTTGATATACATAAAATCATAATTTGAATGGTACGATGACATTACATCTGAGAGAAGAATAGAGAGAAGAATAGTGTGGAAAGGAAGGAACATGGAGTTTTTATAGTAAAATTGAGTGCCCTGTACCTGTTTGTCGGGCAACAAAGAAATCTTAGAAAAGATTGTCCCGCGACAAACACATATCCAGGAAGATTGCCGGGCGACAAACTATATAAAACTCACCCCTTAACTATTTTTACCAAAATAATTACTTCGGTGCGTGCATCATACTTACTTTATTTCTTTTTACAAGAACCTTAGTGTGAACACCCTAATCCACGACTCTCGTGTAAATACTGGTTTTCTCATAAAATGAGCATCTTGCATTTAGTCTTGAGTCATCATGTATATAGAAGACTGATAGGAAAGACTCCAATTTCGGACCCGTTGGGAGTCTGATATGACCAGCTGCAGCCCCCAACCATACGGCTACCTACTAACCGTACGGTTGGCACCTAGCCGCAGCTCCCAACCACACGCCCTCGCCGCAGCCCCCAGCCGCACGTACCAACCGCACGCCCTAACCGCAGGCCCTAGCCGCACCCTCTACGACTGGCTTTTTTTGGAGCATTTTTGGCAGAAATTTCCCTATAAATAGGACCCTTGGGGTCTAATTTGGGATCATTAACACTCACTAGTGTTTTTAGTAAGGTGAAATTCTGTCAAAATTATTAGAGAGTCTTTTCTTTTAGAGAATTTCTAAAGAGAGAAAATTAGAGAGAGAGAAGGCTAGTGAGAGAAAAGCTTTAGAGAGAGAAAGCTCTAGAGATAAAAAGGAGTAAGCAAGCAGTCTTTTTTCTTCAAGCGCTTCAGGTACGTCTTTCTATAACCTTTCTGGATTTCAATACTGCATTTAAATATCCGTTTTAATACAAAAAATTAGATAACTTGAAAAGAAGTCCATTGCTTTCAAAATAAGTCCTTTCTAAGTTTTATAAGAAATTTAAAATCCATTTTGACACGTTTTCAAAACAAAATAAAAAATACAAAACAAATGGAACTACGAGACTCTGATTTCATTCAACGAATGAATACGTACGCGCTCGCAAAGTTTGAGTCTGATTTCAAAATACTATTTTAAATTGAATTTATCCGGAAAGGATTATTCTGATAACTATTCAAATTACTTGCAAGATATCTAAAATAGGAATTAAATACATGATCCATTAAGAGATTGAAAGGGCGAATTGGGTGCCTAACACCTTCCCAATTCGTAACGTAGTTCCCGAAACCTAGCAAAGTATATTTTAAACTCTGGTTTTAAATGTATAAAAGATATTTCGTTTTCGAGTTGTCCTTCGTACGATCTTTTGTTTGTTTTCTCGTAAAACAAACTAGTGACTCTACAAAACACTTTTTTCTTTAAAATAAGGAAAACTGAGAACGAGGATTCCTCTCGGGTCAGAAGGTCCGGATTCTCACACTTAGGGTCTTATTATAACACAAACAAAAGTACGTTCTTTTGCCAAACACATTTTGATATAGTTAATCTATATATTTTATCCATTAAACACACATAAAAAAGAAAAAGGAAATGCTTCTTTCATAAAAATACTTTTTATATCTCCTACAAAAAATAGTTTTTCTAAACAAAACAAAAGGAAAAGATAAAGAAAACTGAACTAATGACTAACATTATGTCTAAAGAATCCTAAAGAATAATGCAGGAAAGTAAAACTAATTTATCCAAGCACACTTCGACACACTCTCACTGTTGCTTGATGCCTCCTCGGGTGGATGGGTGGCCCTGGGAGGATCGTTTGCTGACCACGCTGCTTATACAGTAGGAGTTTTAGCCGTCCATAGGGAAATTGAAGGTCAAACCGCTGAAGAACTCGAACGCGATCCGCGTTCGGGAAGAGGTCACATGATCGTCCACCTGCAACGAGGTCTCGATCATCCTTTTATAGTCATGCATGTAGGTGAGGGGATCTCGTCCTACGTACTGCAGCAGGTTCCAGTTGTATAAGCAACATGCATGCAGCTCCCACAAATCACCCACTTGGATCATCACCATGTATTAAAAAGGGAAAGCGAGTCAACACAGATAACAAAGTATAGACAAAAAAGAAATAGGAAAGAGGATAAGGAAGATACCTCATTGTTAGGACGTCCACCTAAATAACTAAAAGTTATGGGGATATATGGAGGAGGTGAGGAGAACTAACCCTGGAACTACTATATTAATGAAGCTGTCAGATGATCCAGTAGAGGTGGGAAAGCCAAGATTTGAGAGATTATATGTATGTCTTAATGCTTGTAAAGAGGGGTTTAAAGCAGGTTATAGGAAATTTGTTGGTTTAGATGGCTGCCACCTAAAAGGTCCTCATGAGAGAATGTTGTTAACTGCCATTGGGGTTGATACAAATAACTATATGTTTCCCATTGCATATGCAGTTGTTGAGGGAGAAAAAAGAAGATTTGGACTTGGTTTATAGAGCTATTAGTTGAAGACATTAAAATTAGAAGGCAACATGAATGGACTTTCATTTTCGATAAACATAAAGGACTAGTACCAGTTGTTTCTGATGTGCTCCCTAATATTGAACATAGATTTTGTGTCATGCATTTGTATTCCAACTTAACGGGAACAAATTATAGGGGGAAAACACATAAGGAGTTACTTTGGAATGCTACACATGCCTTAAACAAACCCCATTTTGTGACAGCAATGAAGAGAATGAAAGAATATGATAGCAAAGCATTTAAGTGGTTCCATGATAAACCACCTTTACAGTGGAGCAGATCCCACTTCAATATAATTACCAAGTGTGACATGTTGCTTAATAATATATGTGAGAACTTCAATAAGTGCATTCTTGATTCGAGAGGGAAATCTATAATAGGATTGCTTGAGGGGATTAGAATTTATCTTATGGTAAGGTTACAAAAAAATAAGGAGAATGCAAGGTTTTGGAATGGGACTATATGTCCTATGATACAAAAGATAATTTAGAAAAACAAGGTTGATGCTGCATGTTGTATTTCAGCATGGGCAGGTGAACAGAAGTACCAAATCAGTTGCATGTTAGGTGATCAGTACACTGTGGACCTAGACAAACAGACTTGTTCTTATGGGAAATGGGATTTGAGTGGGATACCATGCTCACATGCCATTTCTGCTATGTATTACAAAGGTGATGATCCAGAAGCACATGTGCATCAGTGTTACACTATTGAAGCTTTCAGGAGGGCCTATCAACCCATGATAAATCCAATGAATGGGTCAAATATGTGGCTTGAAGGTAGTAATCGTATTGTGATGCCACCTCTCTCCAAAAAAACTATCAGGAAGACAAGGTCATAAGAGAAAGAAAAGGCCAAGTGAAGGACAAACATTATTGCCAACTGAAGGAAAACTTGGCAAAAAGCATCGGAAGTCATTAAAGTGTGGTTTATGTGGTACACTTGGCCACAACAAGAGAAGTTGCAAAAAAAAGAATGACCACCAACATGTAAGTTTTCTTATGAATAATTTGTTTGTTAACTTTATTTCTTTTTAACTAAGCACTTAATTAATGATGTGTAATTATGATATAGGGTCCAACTCAAGTGAATTCTAGCACGGGCAGTCCATCATCAACAAATCCCAACTAAGAAATGGTATGATTTTACTTACCTTATGGTTTAATTAACATTAAATTACTTAGTGATCTTTTTTTTATTGCTAAAACACAGCCGCCACCACCAGTTGACGGGACTCAGCCACCACCACCACCATATGATAGTCAGCCACCACCAATAGTTGATGGAACTCAGCCACCACCAACAATTGATCACACTATGCATCAGTGCATGTCTCAGCCATTAGTAGTTTCTAACAACATACCTGAGACAACATTTGGGTGGTGGGAAACCATGACACAGCCAACAGTACCAATAACAAGGGTCAACATCTACCATCCAGCTAATTTTATTGAAAGAGAAATTGTTGGGACATCTACCAAAACATTCATGATCAATGAAGGGAAAAAATTTGTCACATTGTCCAGCTTAAAAGATATGGTTGGCAATAAAGTGGACAAAGGAAAGAAGAAAGTGACTAGCAACAAAGCAAAAAATTGAAGGCCCTTTCAATTCCTTTTTTGTCTCTATATATATATATATGTGTGTGTGTGTGTGTAATGTTGCTTTTAGGCCTTTTTGTTATATAGGCAATGGTACCATTTGTCTATATATGTAATGGTACTTTTTTGTCTATTTTTTTGTCTATGTAATGGTGCTTTTTTGTCTATATAATGGTGCCTCTTTTTTCTCTCTCTATGTAATGGTGCTTTGTATGTTTATGTAATGGTGGTTTTTTTTCCTTTATTTTTGTCTAAGTAATGGTACTTTTCCTTTATTTTTGTCTAGGTAATGGTACTTTTTTTTATCTATGTAATGGTGCCTTTTTTGTTATTAATGAAATCAATAGTAGTGTTTTTTTTAATTGTTTCTTTGTCGGTGGTTCCTTTAATTATACTGTCCCTTTCAATGATTCATTTGTCAATGCTTTATACGGGCCACAATTACAACACAAATATGCATAAAACCATGCATAAATAAGATAGAAGGAATGAGACAAATACAAGAACAACATAATTGCATTAACATCATATTACAATCTTCTTCAAAACCATGCAAAGCTAGTTCACATTCACACTTACAAAGCTAGTTGTAAATCCCCCTTAGAATTCAAATTCTTACTTACAAAGCTAACTTCAACATAACCTAAGATATTACATCAAAGGTTCAAAAAAATCCAACATCTAGCCTTGGATTCAATTCAATTCCAAATTTACCACTTTTGCCACATTCACTGGCTATTTGAAGAAATGCCACAAAATGACCAACCAGGAGAAAATCAACATGAACACCATCTTCTTCTTCCTACATTTATATTTTTTTAACTTCTTTTTCTTTCTTGTTAAGCTTCCTTAATAAACCTGGGATCACCTCTTTTGACCTTGCACACATGGGAGGGTCAACTCAACCAAAGAAACCACATGGATTCTGCACTAATTGAAAATATGTATTATTGTTAATGGCAAATCTGAAGCATAATCATCTTCAAAAGAAATTTCAAAAAAAAATCAAACTTTACCTGGTTGTTATAACATTTTCGAAACCTTCTTCCTGGGTTTGTTTCTGTCCACGATGTTGTAGACACCCCGATCCGTGACCCCCGCAAGAACCCTAAACGACCTTCAAAAACTACTGTTTTTTGGGCCTGGGACCCACCCGAGCACCCGAAACTACCCCGAAAGGGTTTGTTGGCCAACAAACCTATTTTTAAGTGGGATTGTCGCACGACATATCAGTATGTCGCGCGACAATCGCTTATATGTCGCGCGACAATGAGCTCTATGTCGCGCGACAAACCCCTCTGACCCCGACCATCCACTCTCTGACACATCAGTCTGTCAGAAACATCACTTCAGCCATTTGTCGCGTGACATTAGACACATTGTTGCGCGACATATGCCCTTTTTGGGGAAATGTCGCGCGACAATCTTCCCCGAGCAGTATAAATAGGCCAACAACCCCAAGGATTAGAGAGGGCAACTTGGGATTGAGGAATTCTAAGCTTAAAAATCTAATTTTCTAGTCTTTCGTCAAGCATTCTCTATTATCTTCTTATTTCTGAAGAATTATCGAATCTATTCCCGACACTCGACATGTCCCATCTCTGGAATCGAATTCTCGAAAATATCTGAAGAAGGAAAAGATTATTATCGCCGGAAATCTCTCCGCCGGATTATATTTTCTTTCTTATTATTATTCTCGTCGGGAAGATAAAGAAAGTCTCTTCTAGTATTTAATATTAAATATCTGTGTACTTGTTTTATTTTTGTTGTTTTGTCCACGCTTTATTTGAATAAACTTATTGCCAAGTTACAAATAGTCTATCGTTTTCAAAACAAAAGACCCTGATAAAACCATTTGCAAAACCAAAAGAGTAAGTACATTACCATCCGGATAAAATCCTGTTTTCAAAACCCGGACCGGTAAAACTTACTTAGGAATTAAAAACCCGGTATATCCTATCTGTTTCAGAGATTGTGATATGTCCGGTAGAACTCCCCTCAAGAGTTCCAATTCCATATTGAATTAATTCCACTATAAGATCCAATCTTTTTCCAAAACAAGTCAAAACTCGAGAAAACCGTCATTATCCGAGAAATAATACGTGAAACTCCATCTCTAAAGAAAATAACTTTTGTCACTTGTATTTGCATTTCTCAAAACTCAACATCGGATCTTGGAACACAAAGGTTTTCATCCCTTTTCCCGTTTTTTCTAAGAATTGGGGTTTTTCACTTAAAAAGTAGTAGACCGTCAGTAAAAGCATCCAAGTTTTTCAACATAGAATAAACATATAAGACCACTAGAGACCGAAAGGGCGGCATGGGTGCTTAACACCCTCCCAAATCGTAATATAGTTTCCGAACCCTATAGAATCCTGGTTTCGTAGACAAACGTGTAAAGAAAGGCTTGTCTATAGCATTTCTTCTTACACGACCCCTTTTGTCTGTTTTCTCGTAAAACGTACTAGCGACTCTGAAAAAAAACCCCTTTGCATCTAGAAATAGAACATAGGGACACCGGATATGAATCAACAAAGACACTCCAGCAAATGGAACGACGGAATCCGTTCCGACGTCCCAGACGCCCAACCAAACGGGGATGAGACCCGGGGGTCGCATTTGCGGATTCTCACAGTGGCGACTCTGCTGGGGACAATTAGAAAACTAAACTCTTATATGTGGACTTTTGTTTATCTGTTGAATACTTGCTTTTACTGCTTTCCCTACTTATGTTAATTAATTGAGAAGAAATATTTTTCTAAAAAATGGGAGTTTTCCAAAAATACGTAATCAAGATAATGATATTTGTGAAACCAAACTTTCGAACTTTACACGCACTTTCACAAATCATGCATTGGTCTTACGAGTGTGAATTTACCCCAAACCCTCGGAAGTATTATAAGTGAGTAGGGAGTTGGCTTGCTTGGGCCAACATAAACCGAAAGCATTTACTTCCACTCTCCTTGGCCAAGTACGCCCCCGAGGTATATCGAGTGACGAGAACACTCACGTACCCGGGAAGTATATCAAAAGGCTCTTGCACGTACTCGCCCCTGGGGTATATCGCAAGGTCTTGCCAAAAAGGAGGGAGCCTGAAGCCTTAACCGCTCGTACACCTGCGCTGCATGTAAGATTGAGTCAGCTAAAACACTTGTCAGACAGCCGTAGGGGATGTACCACCTTACGGCTTACTTTCCAACACCTTTTTAAAAATCCGAGGCTCTTCTCGATAATTTTTAGTGGTTCTTTTGGCAAAAAATCGAGTCGCATCACAATCTTCCTTCACCTTCGCCACGTGGTTTCGTCTACAGTCGTGAAGCGACGACAGACTGGAAGGTTGGGCCGGTCGAGATCATACCGGAAGACTAGTAAGGCCAAGCACACCTGAAATGGCCGATGGACGCGAGAATCAAGAGACATATCAGAGCCTAGCCGAGGCGTCCGCAGTTCAGCCAACTTTAGCCGAAATGCACCGCTTGTTGACAACCGTCAGCATGAACCTAGCAAGCCTCACAAACGAGCAACATAATACCCGAGTCCAAGTAGAAGAGTTATCAGCCGTACGGACCGCACCACCGGGGTTTGAACGACCACCACCAAATTGAGATCAAGAGCAGTCATCGCAAGTGCTCCCCCCGGTTCCAGGAACCAATCCCCCCCAAACGGGCCCCGTCATGGCCGGTCCCATTCAAACCGATCCCAACAATCAGAACCAATGGGCCCCGGATTCAGGCCCCACTTACCAACAACAAGAGCCACCAATCATCTGGCCACAACCTCAGCAAGGCCTCGATCCCCAATACCAACCATGCCCACAAGTCCCCGCAAGACCTATTCCACCATCGGCCCCAATAGCCCCTCCCAATGAGTACCCAGACATCAACTGACTCCGGACAGTGTATGCAGAATCGGTTATAGCTCGGGAACAACCCGACGAGGTGTCAAGAGAGAGCGAAGAGATAAAGAAACTAAAAGAGCAGATGAAGGTTCTGGAAAGAGGGATTTCTCTGATAAAAGGGGCAGACGAGATCACAGATATGAACGCCTTCTCCCTCTACCCAGAAGCCAGACTACCTCAGGGATTCAAGCTCTCTTCTATCACCAAATTCACAGGTACCACACTCCCCAAAACCCATCTTCAATCCTGCATCAGATCCATGCAAGTGTCCGGCTGTGGAGAGCCGGAGCTGGCTCAGGCCTTTCACATGACTCTCACGGGAGCCGCCCTGAGATGGTTTTTTGATCTGGAGAGACACCACACAAAAACTTGGGGAGATATCGTTAAGGAGTTCATGACCAAGTACGGGTCCAACGAGAATTTTGAAATTACCCGTAAACACCTGGAAATGGCCAAGCAAGGCGAGAAAGAGAGCTTCAGCGACTTTGTCACCCGCTGGAGAGAAATGGCCTCCCAAATGTCCAAGCGGCCCGATGAAGAAGAGCAGTTGGAGATTATACAGAAGAATTTTACTCCAGCTGTATTGAACTGCATGGGAAAGCATGTATTCCCACACTTCAGAGCCCTGTTGAGTATGGGGTCACAAGTAGAGGAAGAATTGGCCAAGAATGCAAAAACAGATACCAAGAAAGCCTCTTACACCGGGAGAAAGACGGCCACTCCAGCCATAAACCAACTAAGCTCATACCCGTATCAACAAAACCCATTTCAACAGTCACAACAAGTCCCTCCAATGAGTTGGCTTTCACAAGGAGACTCTTCGAGCACCGAGACCAAGAAAAGGAGAAATTTTTGCACCCTTCCCACTACCCTGGTCAAAAGCCTGGAACTACTCCGAAAGGCCGGACTGATCACTCCAATCAACCCGTGCCCCCCCACCAAACCCTATTCCCAGCACCTAGAGAATGAATGAGAACTGTGCATACCATCAAGCAGTGGGCCATGACACGGAACGCTGCTTGGCTCTTCGCCATCGTATCCAGGACCTTATTGAAGCCGGAACCATCCCTGCACCCGGCGGGCCCAATGTTACCAACAACCCCCTTCCTAATCAAGCTCCACCTACAGGAATTAACGCCTTGACCACTTATGAAGAAGGCTTTGACCCCGAAGGACTCATTCGGGATGACCTAGCCTATGAGGCACCCGTTATGCTACCAGCAAAGGCTCAAGTTGCCCCAGGCCTCAATCCGATAATCGACCAATGGATGGCCAAGATGAACTTCCTACCTGGGCAGGGTTTAGAAAACACAAATCAGGGAATCTCGCGGCCACTTACAATCAAAACCAATCCCGAAAAATCTGGGATAGGATGGGCCCAGGAGAAGAAAAAACAACCATGGAAACCCCGAGGCCCCCCTAAGGAGACAATCTGTATGACAGAAACCTCCCCCGGGACTTTCAGTTGGTCGGCAGAGCCAGAGTCATCAGAAATTCTGGAAGGATCAGACCCAGCATCCCTTTGGATATAACAAATCACCCGTTCAAGAAGGGTATACCAGCCACCACTGATGGATGCCGAGAAATCACCACCTCCTAAGAAAATAGGAGAAGATCGAGTACTTGAGCAGTTGAAGAAATCCCAGGCACACATCACCATTTGGGGCCTCTTGGTTGCCTCCAAGCCTCACAGGACCGCTTTCATCAAGCTCCTTGACGAGGTCGTCATATCACCAGACTCCACGCCCGAGCAACTGCCAAACATGATCGGGTCACTTACAGTCCAAAGAAGCCTGTCATTTTCAGATGAAGACTTGTCTCCATTGGGGAGGAAACACAGCCTGGCCCTCCATATCACTGTTCGGACTCGAGGCAAAATCCTGCCACAAGTCCTCATCGACAACGGGTCAACCATAAACGTCTGCCCCTTGAAGACCGCCAGATGTCTGGGTATCTTGGACTCAGAACTTTCCCCGTCAGCTGTGACTGTTAGAACCTATGACAACACCAGGAGAGCCATTTTGGGTTCTCTGAAGCTTGATCTCATGGTCGGTCCCAGAAACTTTCCAGCCGACTTTCAAATCATAGACATTCCCTCTAGTTTTAACCTACTGTTGGGAAGGGCATGGCTACACAACATAGGAGCAATCCCTTCCTTCTTACACTAAAAGATCAAGATACCGTTCGAAGGGAACATAATCACCATCCAAGGAGATCCTGAAAGGACCTTGGCAGATCTAGAGTTGCCTGTATTGGGCATCGGGAGTCAAAGTATACAGTTGGGAGGCTTTTCTTACGAGCCTCAAGTACAAACTCTCAGCACCCAGATAATCGAGTATCTTCCCCCTGACAATATCCCTGGTCTCAGCACCAAGATCACAAACATGCCGAGAATGATGAAATACCTACCTGCAGCCAGTCTGGGAATGGGACAGCCAGGATTACTTCAAGCTTTGGAACCGGTAACGAGGTACGAAAGGGAAGGTTTGGGGTACCAACACACCAAAGAAGACAATCAAGAAAAAGGGGTCGAGGGCATCAGTATACGAGTTTCAGCTCTCTGAACGGGTTTTTTGTCAAAGAAGGAGAGGACTTCCCCTTTTGCGGCTTTCAGGAGCCTTGGAGAAACAGCGACGGAGAGAACCTTCCGGGATGGGAAATCTTCTATGAAGAGGACCTGTATATCAAGAAGAACATCATACACAGCTTCTCTACCAAGTTGACAATCGGGTCGAAGGAAGAAAATGAAGACAAAAAAGATGGGGAGGAAGAAATGATCGGAGATCTCTTCGACATCATGGCTTTGGAGGATAACGAGCCAAGAGACGACCTTGTACACTTGATATACGCTGATCAGAACTACCAAAGAGGAAGGGGAAGAGTGAAATTGTAAGGGTGAGAGGTAAGAGTGGGGGTAAGGCTAAGGAGGAGTCACTCCTAGATTTACTTTTTAAACTTGTACCTGTAAACACTATTATCAATGAAGAAAACTCTATTTTGCGTTATCCTGTTATTTTTAATTCTGTAATTGCTTATATGGAGTTGGAAAGACTGAACGAACACCCTGAACGGGAGGAGCAGCGTATACAGAGCGAGAAAGGAGACACTCTTGTAATTAACCTCGGGACAGAAGAGGAAAGAAGAGAGGTCCGCATTGGGGCAAGTCTAAATGAGACAGAAAAAGAAGAATTCACACAAACTCTGAAAGAGTACGTGGATGTCTTCGCCTGGTCTTATGCGGATATGCCAGGTTTGAACAGTCAGATAGTCATGCACGAGATACACACCAAGCCAGAATTTAGGCCCGTCAAGCAGAAGTTGAGAAAACTTACGCCAGAATGGTCCTTGAAGGTGAAAGAAGAAGTGATGAAACAATTAAGTGTGGGTTTCTTAAGGGTGATCGAGTACCCTTCATGGTTAGCCAACATTGTGCCCGTTCCAAAGACAAATGGGAAAGTCCACATGTGTGTGGATTACCGAGATCTTAACAAAGCTTGCCCAAAGATGATTTCCCATTACCCAACATCGACTTGATAGTGGATAATACCGCCAACCATGCCCTGAAATCCTTTGTAGATGATTTTGTCGGGTATAATCAGATCAAGATGCACCCGGATCACCAGGAGAAAACTGCATTCATCACACCGTGGGGAACATACTACTACATCGTTATGCCATTCGGGCTGAAGAATGCCGGAGCAACATATCAAAAGGCAGCAATAGCTATCTTCCACGACATGATTCACAAAGAGGTAGAGGTGTATGTGGACGATATGATAATCAAGTCAAAGGAGAGGGAAGGCCATGTATCAGCTTTACGAGCTTTCTTTAACCGCCTCCGCCAGTACCAGATGAGGCTCAATCCGCAGAAATGTGTGTTCGGGGTAACCAAGGGAAAACTCCTGGGCTATGTCGTCAGTAAAAAGGGAATTGAGGTAGGCCCTACCAAAGTTCGAGCTATCCAAGACATGCCCGAGCCTCGTACCGAGAAAAAGGTCCGGGGATTTCTGGGTAATTTGCAGTACATCAGCAGGTTCATCTCTCAGCTTACTCAAACTTGCGAACCCATCTTCAAACTCCTGAGGAAGTCTTCACCAGGAGAATGGGACGATCAGTGCCGGGAAGTTTTTGATAAGATAAAGGACTACCTCTCCAACCCCCCAGTATTAGCCCCACCACAAATCGGACTACCACTAATTCTATACCTAACCGTCACTAACTCGGCCGCAGGAGCCATGTTAGCCCAACACCTGACCGATACCCGGAAAGAGCAGGCCATCTATTACATCAGCAAGAAGCTGTCCCCATTTGAGATAAATTACACACCATTGGAGAAATCATTCACCGCTCTCGTCTGGGTAACACAGAAACTATGGCACTACATGCTGGTTTTTCCAGTCATCCTGGCATCATGAATTGATCCATTGAAATACCTCTTCGAGAAATCAGCTTTCTCGAACCGAATGGCAAAATGGTTATTTCTACTCTCCGAATTCGACATCACCTACATGACCCAAAAGGCAGTCAAAGGCAAGATCATAGCTGATTACCTGGCCCACAATCCGATATTGGGAGACATGCTAGAAGAAGCCGAGTTCCCGGACGAAACCATCATGAATGTCGAGATTGACGAGGACTGGAAATTGTACTTCGACGGGGCCGCCAACTGGAACGGAAATAGGATAGGCATCCTGTTAGTCTCTCCAGACCAAACTCACTCACCGGTATCATATCGTCTGAATTTCTTCTGCACCAACAACATGGCCGAATATGAAGCCTGCATACTCGGGTTAGAGATCGAGCTCCAAAGGGGTATAAAGAGAATACAGGTATACGAAGATTCAAAACTAGTGGTCCACCAAGTTCTGAAGGAATGGAAAATCAGAGATGAGAAATTAGTCCCTTACCTCGCCCGACTGGAGGATGCCACGGGAAAATTCGAGCATGCGGAGTTTTATTATGTCCCCAGGTCACAGAACAGTTTTGCTGACGCACTAGCAACCCTGGCATCTATGATCGATATCCCCGAAGGGATGGAAGAAATAACTCTTACAGTACAAAAAAAGTCAGGACCAGCACACTGCATCGCCTTAGAGGTAGAGAATGAAGAGGAAGGGGACTCAACCACTTGGTTTTACGATATCTGGAACCTGTTGAAAAATCACCAGTATCCCGAGCAAACAGACAAGAAAACATGGGTCACACTCAGGGGATTAGCATCAGGGTTCATACTTTGTGCCGGCAGGCTATATAAAAGGAACTACGACGGGACCCATCTCCCATGTCTCGCAGAAGAAGAGTCCGTCAAAGTAATGGATCAGATACATGGGGGCGATTATGAGCGGACATAAACTTGCCCGCAAGATCATCAGACAAGGCTATTACTGGTCTACCCTGCAGAACGACTGCGTTAATCACGTACGCCATTGCCACAAATGCCAAATCTATGCTAAATCTCAGAAACTTCCACCAAAAGAGCTGTACAACATGACTGCTCCCTGGCCTTTCGCGACTTGGGGAATTGACATCATCGGGAAGATTTCACCCAAAGCCAGCAACGGCCATGAATTTATACTAGTGGCCATCGACTACTTCACCAAATGGGTGGAAGCCGAGTCATTCCAAACCATCGATGCCAAAAAAGTTGCCCGATTTATCCGACGGAACATCATCTGCCGGTATGGGGTCCCACATGAGATCGTCTCGGATAATGGCACTCACTTCGAAGGAGAGGCCAATACAGTTATGGAGGAATACGGTATCACCCGACACAAATCTTCGCCGTATAGACCACAAACCAATGGGGCAGTTGAAGCCGCCAACAAGAATCTGAAGAATATCCTAAGCAAGATGACCGACACCTGCCGGGACTGGCCAGAGAAATTACCATATGCATTGTGGGGATACCGCACCACCGAGAGGGTCTCCACCGGGGCAACCCCGTTTTCTCTTACATATGGGATGGAAGCAGTCCTCCCTGTTGAGTTAGAGGTCCCCTCTCTCAGGGTAATGCTAGAGAATCAAATCAATGAACTGGAATGGGTCCAGGCACGTCATAACGAGCTAGCCCTACTGGATGAGAAGAGATTGAAAGCCGCATACCACCACCAAGGGTATCAGAAAAGAATCGCTCGAGCATTTAACCAGAAAGTAAAGACTCGGGGTATCAATAAGAATGACATCGTATTGAAAGAAATTCGAGAGCCAGCCAGAGATCCAAGGGGAAAGTTCGGGCAGAAGTGGACAGGGCCGTACATCGTCAAAGAGATCGATACGGGGGGTGCCGCTATACTCGCTGACTTAGACGGACAATTACTGCATTCACCAGTCAACATGGACCGACTGAAGAAGTATTATCAATAGGCATAACATGTATAGACAAGAACTACGTAAACCTGAGCCCCAACAAAAATTATGTTGTTTTGAAAAAATCAAAAAGGGGGAACGTAGGCAACCTGAGAAGTGACTTCAGGCCGGTTTAAACTTTGTAAAGAAATTTATTTCCCATAAGCAGTCCTTCATATATTATTAAAAAGTGGTTCAGAACACCGAAAGTTACAAAGGAGATACAACATACAGAAGAGACTAATCCCTAGGGGTTGGCCACACTGGGTCCTCAGTAGCCAAATCGATTCGAGCCTCGTCCAAAATCTGATACGCAAAAACAATGTTATCATCAGTGGCCTCAGTATCCATGAATCGGAACCACTCCATTTGAAAGGGGTCGTCAATCAGTTCTCCTTCCAGAGATTGCCAGCAAGAGCGGATAATATCAGCCCGGAGGGGCTGGGTAATACCGAAACGGGCATAGTTGAACTGACGAGTCAGTCGAGCACGCCACATCCTCTCTACCGATTAAGAAACATGTGGGGTCACAAATTTGGACTCAGAGGAGAAGTTGTTCAGACCAAGGGGAACCTCCTGAGGAACGTTAAACTGCCGAAGAAGACGTCCTGGGAGATAAAAGGAGGTAAACCAAAGCCCGCGAAGCCGAACATAGTTCTGACCCCCTGTACTAAGCACCATCTCCTTCAGCTTCCACCAAGGAATGTTCCACCGGATAGCCCGAAAGTTCTCCGAAAACCACACCGTCCAATCAGAGGAAGACATGGTCAAAGCTCCAAAGAGGGGACGACGAAAGAAATGCGTCGAATTATCGAGCCGAACCCCGTTGAAACCTACCGATCGGAAGTGCTCCAGCAGCCACATGTATATTAAACGCGGACTCCCCCTAAAGAAGGGTGAAGCCCCCCTTTGAACATCATCTAGGCCGTTTAAAGTCTCTACAAGAACAATCGGCACTATAGACTCCCCATTTCTAGCCTGGTAAATCAAACTCAGAATAGTCGGATCAACACGGGAGGAACCCGTCACCAGCAACATATCAGAAACAAGGCAGATTAGGGCCGCCGCAGTACGCCCCACGCCGTAAGAGGCTCTATCTTCATAACGATAAAAGAACCTCACCATTTTATGAAGGTCAAGGAGTCCGTCAGTAATAAAACCATCATAGGACGCTTAGGGAATGGCTAACAGAGCAATCAGCATATCCCGAGGACCGATTTCTTCTATAGGAACTGCCATTGGGAGACGAACGTCAGAATGCAACAACCAAGAGAACTCCTCATAAGTCGGACATAGCTCATCTAGTCCAAAGCGGAAGAGATGGTCCGCAGGACTCCAGAAATACAAAGCACCTAACAGAAAGGAAAAATCAATGGGACGATGGCACCAGCCCGCTAAAGGACTAAAAGCACCGAAGTTCAAACCATTTTCAGAAGATATCAAAGCATCTCGAGCGTTGATGTAAGAAAAATCAGATTTTGTGCGATAAGAGGACATTTTTTGGAAGGTGTGGGGATGAAGGAAGGAAGATGGGTGTATTTATAGCAAAAAAGAGGGTCCTGTGCCTGTTTGTCGCGCGACAAACCCATGTCCAGGAGGGATTGTCGCGCGACAAACCCATGTAGGGTCACCCTATTTTTGTTTTCCTTACACATAACAGTCATTCTTGCCAAGAGAATCGCTTCTGGATGCTTTCTTGTTTTCACTTTGCTCTTTTGCAAGGGCCCTAAATACTACCGCATTACAAGGTATGGCTCCTAAATTACTAAATCCATTTAAATTATCACAGACAAAGAATAATAGTATATCATCAGACATAAATAAAGATTTTCATAAATCCAATAAAAGAACAGTTTTCAAAAACTACACATCTGTCTAAACATGCCTAAATAAATACATATCTGTCCAAAACTAACACTAAATGCAGGAAAGAGAAAAAAAAGGCTAATCTACTCGAGCGGGTTTTGACACGCTCCCACTATCACCCGAGCCCTCCTCGGGAGTAAGATCAACCACTGGGACGCCTGGAACAGGAGGAACTGCCGCCTGGGAAGGCCACGTGGACTGGACCGGTGCCGTAGGTCGGATCACCGAGGATCGGGACCGCCTAGAGGTCCGACTGTTACTCCTCCGAGACTCCGTCCGGGCATGAGAGGAAGTCAGGGGGTTCGGCCGTAGGGAAACGTCAATAGCCCTCTGATAGTCACGCATGTATGCAGGAGGATCTCGACCGACGTACTGGAGCAGGTTCTAGCTGTAGAGGTACTGGGCGTGCCAAGCCCGCAGATCTGCCACCCGTACACTCACCCTCTGTAAAAGACATAAGATAAGAGAATCAGCACAGTCAAGAGAATAAATAAGTACAAATAAAAGCAAGATAAGGTAAAGAAGGTACCTCATCACCAGGGCGACCACCCAAGTAATCGAAAGTATCCTCAGGCAGAAGGTACTCAGGGACAGGATATCGACGTAAACCGGCGTCGACATAAAAGATGTCTCTGGTAAGTGGGGGTAGATCTACCCACGGAATGGACGACCCCGCCGAAACAGCTGCAGAAGTGGACCCTCCCTCCTCGCGAATAGGGAACAAAAGAGGGTGAGAAGATGAGCCGTCGAGACCTGGAGATCGGGCTGGAGGCCCCATAGCAGTCGTCGGAAGAGGAGTCAGCGTGGCGTAGGTACGGACACCGGGAGGATCCACCATAGCCGTCGCCCTCAAAGGCGGAACCCCACTAGAAGGAGTAGTCGCCACAGCAGGAGGGGTCCGCCCGAACTGCTCGTAATCCGCCCCAAGGTCCGCAGGCTCCCAGGACCTCTAAGAAAATCCTGCTCTCCCCCTCAGCCAGCCTCAGCGGCCTTCGCGGCAGCAAAGAGGACCTCCGGAGACAGCAGAAGGGCCGGTAGGGAACTCAAAACCCTCAGCACGCTGCTCCTCCACAGGTGTCGTCATCTGAGGTGGCTGCTCCAGGAACAGCCGCTGTCGTATCACCTCCCTCACCCCCTGTCTATCATCACCTACCACCACCCTCAGCAGCAGCAGGAACGTCCCTCTCCCCCTCGGGGTCCTCATCCTCAAAATTCAGAATATTGTCCCTCTGATCGGGGACAGGCATGGCAGCTGACCCGGAAACCACCTCTAGCTAGGTGGGTCTGTCCTCGTATGTAATGGGGATCGCCTCCCAACGCCCGATATCTCTCATAGAAGACCCGTCCCCGAGTCCCCTTCGGCTCCCTCATCAAATAACGGGCAGCAAAAGCGGCGTAGTCTCCCTCCTCAGTGAACGTCTGAAAGCCAAGACCGTCCACCAAGGCCTGCACCGTCACCGGATCAATCTCGCTCGTCCGCCTCATCAGGACCGGGGGGAATAGTGGAACTCGAGGCCACTGGGCCGGTGTGTGCTGGCGAATAACTCTCTCGCCTAAGTAAAAGTGAAGGCCGTACTCATCCCTAATCAGTCGCCTAGTCCTCGAGGCGGTCAGAACACGGCCATATCCAAAATGGAGACCCAGATCACCCCAGGGGGGCCACTCAATCTACAAAGAGAACAAAATTTTATTTTAGTTATTTATATATCCTATTTACCATTTATTTATTAAAAAGAAGGAATACTAAAATATTTACCTGCTCCTCCAGCAGGTCATGGACGGCAGCAGCACCGGTCTCTCGAGTTCGGTATACATAGGGAGCCCTATAGTTCCCCGCAATGAATCGGCGGGGAAAAGGAAACTGATCCTCGTTCTCGACGAGGAGATCCACCTGGGCGCGCCCCAGACGGGTATACGCCAGGAACCAACTCTGAAGAAGAAACATAAAGAATATCAGCAATAGTCAACATGTAAAAAGTAAAGAACTGGAACAAAGCTAAAGGGAACAAAGGTATATACCTCCCACAGCAGAGAAAAGCCCTTAAGGTTCAGGGCTAAATGGCGAGAAACCTGGTCCATAGCATCATATAGGACTGCAAGGATGAAGCCTCCCCAGTCATAGTCAAACATGATGCTGAAGTCCCAAAGATAAGGCAGCCACCAAAGATGGGCCGTGTTCCCCCCACGAGCCTCGAATAGATCATGGAGCATCAGTAGAAGAAGGACGCGGGCATACTGGCGCGCCTCCTGACGGGTCATCGGCGCTCTTGAGGCAATTAATTGGACTCTCTCCGTAGCTAGCCGAGTAACCAAGACGGCCCGATGAATCGTATCACTGGAACTCCGCCGCTCCGGAAACCATCCTAATGCACCAACGACGCCCTCTGCTGTCAGAAGCAAGGGGACATCGATCTGTATAGGGACCCCCCTGAAGAAATCCCTGTCAGAGCAAACAAGTCGAGGGGAGTCATCGTCATCTCCCCCCAGCTCCAGTGAAACGTGTGAGTGGTGTCCCACCAGTGACAGGCTAGAGCTGATACCAACATAGCTGTCCTAGATACCCGCTCCAAGAGGGCATCAAAAAGAGAGCCGAAAGGAGTCGCAAAAAGCAACTCCTGGACAAGAGCCCGTGCCTGTCGCCACTCTAACGAGATGGTGTTGGGAGAACCCCAACCACGGCCAACCCACTGCGAACAAAAGGAACGAGTACAAGGATAGGAGGGTACTTTGGTGTAATTATGAGAGATATGGGGTTATAAGGGTAAATTATGTAAATTTTCCAAAACCTGAGGGCACTTTGGTGTAATTATGAGAGATATAGGGTTATAAGGGTAAATTATGTAATTTTCTAAAACCTGAGGGTACTTTGGTGTAATTATGAGAGATATAGGGTTATAGGGGTAAATTATGTAATTTTCCAAAAAACTTGAGGGTACTTTGGTGTAATTATGAGAGTAATGTGTTATAGGGGTAAAATATGTAATTTTTCCAAACCTAACTTCGGTGTTATGAGAGATATAGGGTTATAAGGGTAAATTATGTAATTTTCCAAAACCTGAGGGTACTTTGGTGTAATTATGAGAGATATAGGGTTATAAGGGTAAATTATGTAATTTTCCAAAACCTGAGGGTACTTCGGTGTAATTATGAGAGATATACGGTTATGAGGGTAAAATATGTAATTTTCCAAAACCTGAGGGTACTTCGGTGTAATTATGAGAGATATAGGGTTATAAGGGTAAATTATGTAATTTTCCAACACCTGGGGGTACTTTGGTGTAATTATGAGAGATATAGGGTTATGAGGGTAAATTATGTAATTTTCCAAAACCTGAGGGTACTTCGGTGTAATTATGAGAGATATAGGGTTATGAGGGTAAATTATGTAATTTTCCAAAACATGAGGGTACTTCGGTGTAATTATGAGAGATATAGGGTTATAAGGGTAAATTATGTAATTTTCCAAAACATGAGGGCACTTTGGTGTAATTATGAGAGATATAGGGTTATAAGGGTAAATTATGTAATTTTCCAAAACCTGAGGGTACTTTGGTGTAATTATGAGAGATATAGGGTTATAAGGGTAAAATTATGTAATTTTTCAAACCTGGGGGTACTTTGGTGTAATTATGAGAGATATAGGGTTTTGGGGGTAAAAATATGTAAAACATAAAGGGTATCACAAGTAAAAGTATGTGTTCACTAAATCGGACCTTATTTCTAGGCAGACATGCATACTAACATTGTTTAAAATACATGCAGGAAACGATAGAAATAATAGAACAAATAAATACACAAAAAGAAGACGTACCAGAGACCGTCGACGGATCTCGTGAGAAACTGGCTCCATCAAGAGCCAAGGAATATCCGGAACTGGAGCAGCCCGGGTCACGTCTCGGTAGACCATCGCCTGACCACGGTCCACCCCATCCTCGCCGTACCAATCCAGGTCCTCCCAATCATCATGATGAGGACTGCAGCGGAGAACGCCCTGAGCGTCGGTAAAGGTGACCTCCTCCTGGTCACCCTCTAGTCTATCCGACTATGCAGGATCCATCCGTATATATGGAATATGTGAGAAAAATCGGAAAAGTCGAAAAAGCAGCAGAACTTCCGCGCTTGAGAGAAGAGAGAAAGAAAGCTAGAGAGAGAAAGAGAAAGGAGAGAATGAGGTGGAAAGGGTTATATAATGGAGCAATATGTCGCGCGACATATAGCCTCTTTGTCGCGCGACAAAGAGTTCCCCACCGAAGTGTCGCGCGACAATCACCCCCCTCCCCTGATTTTTTGACCTTTGTCTCATTTTATCTACTGCAGGGGTACTTCAGAGGAGCAGTTTTCGAAAAAAATTGCTAAAAAACCGCACACCCAGGATGAGAATTCGAGGGAAGGACTTCCAAATCATCTCTCCGAAAAATGCGAGGACGAAATGCGAACGGTTAAAGTAGTCTCTGATCTCCCAGAAAGGACCAAGACCATCAAATGAGAAAAAGCAGAATAGCAAGATAAGACGGGAATAGAAAAAATTGAAAGAGTAGAAAAGAGAAGAAACCCGCATGAGCGCCCAAAGCGAGCGAGAGAAACAGAAATACAGAGTGACAGGGAGAGCCACACCAAAAGTGACAGCTAGGCCAAAATCGGCTCAGGGCTTCGTTTTGGGTGAGTAAGGCTCCTGATCACGACAAAGGGAGGAAAAGACTCCTGGTCAAAAACAGAAAAGGCCAGGAAAAGTCTTTCCTAAAAGAGGGAGAAATAAGGGCATCGAAAAATAGAATACGATATGGGCCCACCAAAAAAGAAAACTAAGAAGAAAACAGAGATCAGAGATTGAACTTTCAAACAAATTTTCTTTTCAGCACGATACAGAAGAGACGGTTTAGAAAACCTTGGACCATCACTCCGCGGAGAGCAAAAGAAATCCGAAAACTGCATTCTGAGAGAAGTATCTTCACTCGAGGAAAACATGAGAGTAAAGTTCAGAAAGATACAGGGAAACGGACATCCGGATTAGACCCTGAGAAGCCCTTTTCACCTTCACAAAGATTTACTCTCTCTCACTCTAGCAGTCTAAGAGAGGCAAACAATCACAAGCCCTCTCCGGAGGCAAACCAACAATCACAAGCCCTCTCCATGAGGCAAACCAACAATCACAAGCCCTCTCCGGAGGCAAATCACCAACACAAGCCCTCGCCAGGGGCAAAAATACTCCCAAAAGTCCTCCCAGAGGCATTTTTGTTTCTTTTTTACAGATCAAAAAAACCCTCCCAGAGAGGCACAGTGTAGCAACGGTAGTCCTCCTATCTGAGGCGCAATGGTAGTCCTCCCACCTGAGGCGAGAAGATCAAAAGCCCTCCCAGAAAGGCACAGTGTAGCAACGGTAGTCCTCCCATCTGAGGCGCAATGGTAGTCCTCCCACCTGAGGCAAAGCCCTCCCAGAGAGGCACAGTGTAGCAACGGTAGTCCTCCCACCTGAGGCGAAGCCCTCCCAGAGAGGCAAAGTGGAGCAAAGGTAGTCCTCCCACCTGAGGCGAAGCCCTCCCAGAGAGGCACAGTGGAACCATGGTAGTCCTCCCACCTGAGGCGCAATGGTAGTCCTCCCATCTGAGACAAGAAGAGCAAATGAAAGCCCTCGAAAGAGGCAATGAGGTAACAAAAGCCCTCTCCGGAGGCAAAGCCAAACACAAAGCCCTCTCCGGAGGTGCTCACGAACACTTTCTGCGTACACACACTCCTTTAGAGTTCATACGGGAGCCATGGATCATGGTCTCTTCCAGTCGCCTCAATTCCTTGCAAGCAAGGAGCTTGAGTCAAGAGGGTCTGTAGACACCCCGATCCTTGACCCCCGCAAGAACCCTAAACGACCTTCAAGAATTACTATTTTTTGGGCCCGGGACCCACCCGAGCACCCGAAACTACCAGAAAGGGTTTGTTGGCCAACTATTTTTAAGTAAACTCAGGTCCTATGTGCCATACCCGGAGTAAGGTGACACCTCGATCCTGTGAACCTTGCACGATTGACCACCATCCTATCGACTACATCATTTCTTATTGATAAATATCATTCTGTGCGACTCCGCTTGTCGCGCAATATGCGACAACCTATCCCGACACCTATCCCTGTGAGAACATCTAACTCCCCAGAAATTTACACCCACACAACTGAACAATTGACTGACGCGACAAACTCCTCTTTATGACTACCCCGACAACCATCCACTCTCTGACACATCAGTCTGTCAGAAACATCACTTCAGCCGTTTGTCGCGCGACATTGGACACATTGTCGCGCGACATATGCCCTTTTTGGGGAATCTTCCCCGAGCAGTATAAATAGGTCAACACCCCCAAGGGTTACAGAGGGAAACTTGGGATTGAGGAATTCTAAGCTTAAAAATCTAATTTTCTAGTCTTTCGTCAAGCATTCTCTATTATCGTCTTATTTCTGAAGAATTATCGAATCTATTCCCGACACTCGACGTGTCGCGTCTCTGGAATCGAATTCTCGAAAATATCTGAAGAAGGAAAAGATTATTATTGCCAGAAATCTCTCCGCCGGATTATATTTTCTTTCTTATTATTATTCTCGTCGGAAAGGTAAAGAAAATCTCTTCTAGTATTTAACATTAAATATATGTGTACTTGTTTTATTTTTGTTGTTTTGTCCACGCTTTATTTGAATAAACTTATTGCCAAGTTACAAATAGTCTATCGTTTTCAAAACAAAAGACCCTGATTAAATCCTGTTTTTAAAACCCGGACCGGTAAAACTTACTTAGGAATTAAAAACCCGGTATATCCTATCTGTTTCATAGATTGTGATATGTCCGGTAGAACTCCCCTCAAGAGTTCCAATTCCATATTGAATTAATTCCACTATAAGATCCAAACTTTTTCCAAAACAAGTCAAAACTCGAGAAAACCGTAATTATCCGAGAAATAATACGGGAAACTCCATCTCTAAAGAAAATAACTTTTGTCACTTGTATTTGCATTTCTCAAAACTCAACATCGGATCTTGGAACACAAAGGTTTTCATCCCTTTTCCCGTTTTTCCCAAGAATTAGGGTTTTTCACTTAGAAAGTAGTAGACCGTCAGTAAAAGCATCCAAGTTTTTCAACATAGAATAAACATATAAGACCACTAGAGACCGAAAGGGCGGCATGGGTGCTTAACACCTTCCCAAACCGTAATATAGTTTTCGAACCCTATAGAATCCTGGTTTCGTAGACAAACGTGTAAAGAAAGGCTTGTCTATAGCATTTCCTTTTACACGACCCCTTTTGTCCGTTTTCTTGTAAAACGTACTGGCGACTCTGAAAAAAAACTCCTTTGCATCTAGAAATAGAACATAGGGACACCGGATATGAATCAACAAAGACACTCCAGCAAATGGAACGACGGAATCCGTTCCGACGTCCCAGACGCCCAACCAAATGGGGACGAGACCCGGGGGTCGCATTTGCGGATTCTCACAGATGTAATCACCCTTCCTTTCCTATTACAATGGCAAATCTGAGAGCACTCCATTCTAATGGTGAGTTTCTTATGCTTTTTTCACCTTTGTTTGAGCGTCACTCTCTCACACAGCCGTATTGCTCACTCCCACACAAGTTTAACCAAACTTTGTCCTAGAAGAAGCATATATGAGCCAAGAAAATGTTGTTAGACCATTTTACCCATGCTACAGTGGCCATGTGCAAGGTACATGGCCTTTTCCATCCAACAGTCTAACGGTGTATGGGGTAATGGACTATAATGAAATCGGGATATAAGTTTAAGGATTGAAGTTATGCAAATTAAACTTCATAGACGAAAGTGCAAAAGCGGGTAAACTTGAATGGGGTAAATTTTTAATAACTCATTGCTAAAAGATTGGTTCATGTCAAAAATGGACTATATTATGCATATATTTTTCAAACTTTTGTAGCTCCTTTTAGATTGTAGTATAATCATGAGGACTGCTAAAAGTAGTGGTACTTTTATTTTTCTTATTGGCATGCTTGTAATCAATTAAATAGAATCACGGAAGAAATTGATACTTATTTTTGTGTGTGAAAGTATTCGAAAATAAGTATCAAATTAAAATAGATCGAGTAAAATTTATCAAGAAATGTAATTGAGGTACACGTACAACTGGTGTAATCCTCCTCTATCATCGGTATTTTAAGGGCCTTAAATTTGTCTCTGATGAGATTTGAACTATATATGACATCATCTATTGTAAAAGATGAATGGCAATCCTATGTGAACCAAAGCACGATAGCCTTAATGTGAAGTTTTTATGTATAAATTGAGAAGAATTAGTTTTAAAGTATAGTTAAATTAATTTAATATTTAACCAATCTAAATCAATTTAAATAGTCTACTGTTCCATTTCTTAATTGTGATAATGAATCAAGACTAATTGATTGTTTTTTTTTTCAATTAATTAGTTAATCCCAACACTATGGAAGGCATTTTTGAACAAAGGAAGAGAACAAGGGGAGGCAATTGAGGTAGCTTTTATGCAACTAAAAGATCTTGAACAGCAACTCCAAGGCAACAAGTTCTTTGGAGGGAACTCTATTGGACTGGCTGATATTACTGCCAATTTCATTGCCTACTGGGTGGGAATTATTCAAGAATTGACAGGAATACCCTTGTTCACAAAGGCCAAGTACCCCAAATTATGTGAATGGGTTGAGGATTTTGTTAGCTGACGCATTGTGAAGGACATGTTGCCCCCTAAACATGATTTGGTAGGCTTTTTTCAAGCTATGTTTCAAGGCCCACCTGCTTCATCCATGAACTACCAATTAATAGGCCACTTGAGTAAGAAAAAAAAAATTATATATCAACTAGTTATTCATAATGGGTAAATGAATAAACAACTAATGATAATAGTAGAAGCGCTATTTTTTTTTTGTATTTGTTTTGTTTATTTACCGTTAATCCTTTGGCTAGTTTGTGGGGAAATGCCTCACGGAAAGCCGGATAAATCCATGCTTTTCAGGTACGTACATGTAGCTATGTTCGACACCGGGTAAAAACGCAACACAGGTTACACATGCTTTCTTGAAAGAAAAAAAAATGTTGTAACCATTAGACCTTCATTATGCCTGTATTAGTTTTGAGCACGGAAATGTTAAACCATCAAATTAAGCACAAACACTACGGTTTTCTCAGTTCTTTGAGAAGTTTTGTGATGCATGTTTCTTATTTTAGGAATTGGTACTTCTTTTAGAAGTTCAGTAGTTTCATATTACACTCTATTACAAGGGTTTCATCATGGTTTTGATAGTCGCAAAGTGATATTTTATGAGTATATATAGACACATATATACTATATTATTCTAGACATTAAAATGTGAAAATGGATTATTTCTCTTTTGAGTACAAGCGGTCTCAGATAGATTTGGTGGGTTAGTTACAGGGCAGGAGGTGGGAAAGGGGACTCTGAACCCAGGCTGGTACCCCGTGCGGATACTCCACTAATCAAACATTTGGGCTATCATCAGGATCTCAAAGCGAACTATACTTAATTAGGCTCCGTTTGATAGTAATATGGAAAAGAAAAATAAAAACACTTGATTTAGTTAGAAGTTGGAAAATAAGTTGAGGATATGTGATAAGATGCTCTCCCCATTTTATGTTCATTTTATGAATAGTTGTCCTACATCTTTCATAATTTTTTGTGGAAATTTGTTCTTCCTCAGTTACCAAAGAAAATTTATCCATTAAAAAAAAAAGTTAAGGTAAGAAGATATCTCACTAAACTTATTTTCCAACTTCTTGCGAAAATCAATTGTTTTATTTTCCTTTTCCATGTTGTTGTTAAACAGACCCTTAATCTACAAAACTTTATATCTTCCCTCTTCTCTCATTACTAAATGTAAAGTTCTCGTCGTCAACAACTTTGTGTCATGTCGGGGTACTCTTTGTTGTTGTAACAAAGAAGTCATTGTTTGATCCTCATGGATGAGTTATTGAATATATATAGACCCAATTTGTTATTAGAAGTGGCAGCTTAGTTGAAGTATTTTCGAAGGCCCCCTTTCCCCCTCCTCCCATAAAATTATGATCATCACTTGTACAAAAAATATATGTAAAGTTTTTGTTTTTACTCAAAAATAGATCCGAACCCTTCGCATCGACAATTATTATAGTCAATATGAACCAGAAATTGCTCAAAGGGCATAGGGTTGAACCTTGTTTTGCCAAAATATAGAAATATTGAAAAACATTTGGCTAGTTGCTCGGATAATTATGCATGGATTCACATTTCTTCAAGACACATGTTTTGATGCGTTTTCATGTATCAAATTTTACGATAAAAAATAAATAACATTTTTCATCGTTCATTATCTTGAAACTAGTATTTTTTTAATAGTTACCACAATACTATTTTCAAATTGTAATATTTTACCACCAAATTATCTTTAATTTTTTTTTAAAATACACATATGAGCTCTTTTTGCATCGCTTTAATATTAAAAAAATATATTATAACTACCTGTACAATTTTTGTCCTTTTAATTAAAAAACAAATTATACTAAAGTTGTACCTCCTAATAAAATTCAAGAGAAATCGTGAGTTCGAGTTTCGTTTGAGTTGGAAGAAGTTTTTGTTATTATTATAATAAAGAGAAGAGATTATAACTTTCCCTTTTTAAAATTATATCATTTATCATATATTGAGACATTGAGTAGGTTAAAATTTGTATTTTATTAATTAAAAAGTGTTCAATTCAATGAACCACTATCAAAGACTTGAGTAATAATTTTTGAAAAATGAATATAATAAATACTGAATGGATCTAGAAGGCGTCATACAAGTTGATGACTAGTTTAAAACGGACCATTATCAAGATACTTTAGTCTAAATGACCCCAAATTATTATCATACAGCTTTGTGTAAATTAATAATAATAATGTTGTGTCATTATTCGACATGGGCTGTCCTAGTGACAATAACTCTTTATAAAACTGAAAAAAAAAGGTTTCAGATTCAAGTCCCTCTACTCACTCCGTCTTCTCCTTAAATTAATTTGAGAATAATCTTACATTATTCACGTCGCCAAATTATAAGATTACTCATGGTCAAATGCCATTCTCAGAAACAAGGGGGAAATAATAAGAGGCAGGGGTCGATTGCCACCATTCTAACTTTATTTTTCATTTTAATGCCAAACTATCTTTGAAAATTCAAAAGTATGAATAAATTTTAGCTAGTTTTCGTCATTTTAATTTTAAAAAATTAGACATAGGTTTACACACTATGCTAATGCACACTTTATTTTTATGCTCGTATAAAAAAATATGTATTATATAGATAAAATATAAACTTGTATAATCCAAGTAATTATAATATTTTATATTTTTTAAATATATGTAACTATATGTATATCAGATAAATTACTAAGATGTTTAGTTTACTCTCCAAAAAAGGTGTCGGTGATTTTATTTTTAACTATTACAAACCTTCTTTTGGATTTCCACGTAATTAGATTTATTTTAGAAAATAATATAAAGTTCTGTTGCAATATAATAAAAGAAGAGGACGCATGTCCAAAAGTGTCCAAAAAGTATCAAATACGTGTTCTAAATAGAGTTGTATGCTTCAATTATTATTATTATTGTACGTTGTTGTTATTATTATTATTATTGTTATTGTTAGTACTACTACTATTACTATAGTTTTTGTTCTAATTTTAAAAAACTATAAAACTGTATAAATTATGCGTGTGCACACTTTATTTTTATACATGTTTGAAAATCTAATATAAAATTGGAAGAATATTATTGGTTTAATGATTAAAAAGTCTAATTAATACTAAGGCTAAAATTTCAAGCCTAATTAGTGTCATATATCATTTTATTTCTTCAATACATTAATAAAAAGAGTAAAATTAGAAAAGCACCCAACTTTTGGTTTCGTAACAGACCAAACTATGATTTAATCTCTCATCCCACCCCCAATAATAATAAAAAGAAAATTATTGACACTAAAATTATATCTTTATTTACTTCACCCGCAATGATGATCGACAAAATTTCGAGATATACAAAATAAAATAATAAAATGGGTAGATTGTAAGAACAAGGGCAGAAAATATGAAGAATAGAAGTGAAGAAATGTAACCACACAGGCTTTATATTGATTTGATGAATATATATACAAAATACAATGAGATGACTTCCGAAACTAACTTCTGCAATCTTGGGCAATTGTGTACTGTTACAAATTCAAACTTGAAATATGGTTTTAAAAGAGTGGATTTAAAATTTCAAATATATATAACAGAAAGCATAATAATAGGGATTGGTTTCTTGACTTCTTCTCTATTATGCCCCCTCAAGTTGGAGCTCGGTCTGAGAGTTCAATCTTGGTTTTTAAATAAAGAAATCGGGGTCTAGGGAGAGCTTTAGTAAGTGCATCTACAAGCTGGTCTTCACTGGAGACATGAGCAACCCGAAGTGTGCCATTTTGAACTTGTTCACGAATAAAATGATAGTCAATGGCGAGAAGTTTGATCCTTGAATGAAAAATAGGATTCGAGCTTAGTTGTGTTGCCCCAACATTGTCGCAATAAATCACCGGACAATGAGCTTAGTTTATGGCAATGAGGGTGTTATTTGGTTCATTGGTGTTCTCGATTACGGGATTGGGAATTGAATTATTGTTATTGGTTGTAGTCATTTTGGTGGTGGCTTGATGGAACTGCAGTAGCAATTAAAATTCCTCTGATACCATAAGAACGAAAGCAGAAAGTAGGAACAATAGAAGTGAAGAAATGTAGCTACACAAGCTTCATATTGATTTGAAGAATATATATACAAAATACAATGAGATGACTCCCAAAACTAACTCCTACAATCTTGTGCAATTGTGTACTGTTACAAATTCAAACTTGGAATATGGTTTTAAAGAATGGATTTACAATTTAAAATATATGTAACAGAAAGCATAATAATAGGGATTGGTTTCTTGACTTCTTCTGTATTAGATTGATCACATTCCAGGCAGTAACAATCTACCAGCGAACAAAAATCAAACATTCAAATAATTTCAATATGCTTTAGTTTTCCAAAGGGTTTGTACCTACACCTACAATTCACAATTTAACAACCCTTTACAACGGACTTGACTCTCCTCTATTATTCTTCCATTCAATTTCATTCAATAAAATTTAGTTCAAGACTTAGATAATCTATATAATTAGTAGGTCATCTCTATAAAATTTTATCAAAAAATTTAAACTAAAAGTAAGTGAGATGATCTTTTAAACTTTTAATGGTCGAAAATGAAAATATGTATTAAAATTTCTTGATAAAATTTTGTGAATATGATCTACTAATACAGAAATCATGTCCACCAAGTTTTGTGAAAAAAATTCATCTCTTTAGACCTCCAACTAATTAAACCCCATTGGACGAAATTGGATAGAAGTTGATATGGAACGGAGAGAAATCCCCTCAAAATAAAGAGAAAATAGTAGAATTTTCTATTTTATAAACAAAATTACCATATGCTACAACAATAATAGTAATTTAAATGCCTATAGTCGTCTCTCTATCTTAAATTGATCATTTCTCCTTTTGTCAATCTCTTAATTAATGATCTTCTTATTAGTTTTTCCGAACATAATTAATTTATCATATTTTACAATATAATATAAATTATATCATTAATTAACTATAAGCTTTCCGTTTGACAAGAAGTTGGAAAACAAAAATAAAATAATTTTTGTGAAAAGTTATAAAATCGGTTGAATGTTCGATACAAGATTTATGTTTATTTTTATGAATTAATAGTGTCCTACATCTTCTTTTATTTTTTCTAGAAAAAATTTCTTTTTCACCACCCAGAAATCACATGAAAAAGCAAAAAAGTAAGAACACATTTTATCATATCATTCAACTTATTTTCTAATTTTTTATACAAATTATATTTATTTTTGTTGATATTTGTTATTTTGTTATCAAATGGACACATAATTTTATAAAACTATGATGTTAATAAAATAAAACTAAATCTAGAAGGAGTCAGACTACGTAATTTTTTTATTTTATTTTTTGGTATTTTCCTTTTCTTTAAAAATTGTGTAAGCGGGAATTGTGCCAAAAGACTGTTAGGTGAAAAGCATTACGTACCCAAAAGCAGGTCACGGGTGGTCTTTTTGTTCAACCTTTTTGTTATTTTTTAATAGTATATGTTAATATAAATAAGGGTATATTTACTTTTTATTTTTTTTGGTGTATTATCATGCAGTGTCTGGGCTAACTTTTGCGCACCTCGATTAATTTTCCTTCATTGTTTGGACCATAATACTGCTGGCCATAGAATGTTTTTGAACCCGTCGGAGTTCGATTTGGGGAGCTTCCAGTCGACTCTAGAGCTGAACTCAAAAGGGTAACCGCTGATAATCTAATATTTTAAAAATTATTTTAAATATATAAGAAATATTTCAAAAGTTTCATATAAAATGTACTAAAACTAAGTTAAACGTTACGTGATTGAACACTTATTTGGAATGCTATTAACTATGCCTTTAAAAATCAAGTTAATACTTTTTAAAGTAATGAATAAAAAATTGCATTTGTTAGTAGTTTGAATATTTTGATACAATATTTGGACTATTAATTTAATCCTTAAATTAATTAGCATATCTTTCATTACTTATTTTATATATTTTTTTTAATATTGATGGTGTCAAAATCTAGAACAGATAATTAACAATCGACCAATCAATGAATAATGGTAAATTAGAGGTTTAATAATGAATTGTAACTGTGAACAGTGATTATGAATAGTATCACCGTATATGTGAACAGTGATTGTGAACAGTACCATCGTATATGTGAACAGTGTTAACAGAAACCGATTAAAAATAAAGATGAACACATGACATTTTTTACCAAGGTAGGCTCCCCCGGTAGCGCTTATGCTAGTCCGGCAGTACGTCCTCCTTTTGTATGTGCTTGCTTTGTATTAGCTCAAAGGCGATCGATTTGGATGATAATACAAGCTACCAATCTCTCTCTCTATAATTTCCTTAATTCTATTTATAAGTATAGAATTACGATTACAAATATTCGACAGAATAAATAATAAACTGTGTAGGAGAGAGAGTGTATAAGGGTTGTTGGTATTTTTGGGGTATGAAAAGAGAGAGTATAAGACCCTCGAAAATTGGCTTGTATTTGTATTGCCAATGGCTTTATATCTCTTAGAAGAGATGGATGGATCTTAGGAGAGAATGATAGTGTGTTTTTGGTGTGTCTTTGAATGAATAAATGAGAGGGGTATTTATAGGTAAATGTAAAATGGCAAAAAGGTAAATTTGGCAAAAATGAAAGGCAAAAAGATAATTTTTGGTGGAGGTGTGGTAGGTGTGGTAGGTGTGGAGGTAAAAATGAGATTTTATTGGAGGTAAAAAATGGGATTTTACTAGAGGTAAAAATAGAATTTTACTGGAGGTAAAAGTGTGAATTACCTTTGTAGGTCAATGGTAAAATTAGTATTTAACCCCATCAATTGCCCCTTATCCTTTATTTTTATGCTAAAAGCTGAATGTGAAGGATAAATGCATTTGCCGGATAAGTGGTCCGGTTCAAAGCTAAGGCGTGAGAGCGGGTACTTGTCGAGGAAGATATTCATGGGGAGAGCTTGAATAATCAATGTGTAGGGCTTTTTTAGCCCTTGACCATAAGTTTATGGAGCTCGGAACATTAATGTGTAAAGCTAGCTAGACTTTGATCATTAGTCTTAGAGTTTCAAAACATCATTGTGTAAGGCTGGCTAGACGTTGATCTCGAGTCTTAGTTCAAGGAAACTAGATCTCGGTAGCTAATCATTGAGCTCGAAATATCAATGTGTAGAACTCATTAGACATTGGATGCAAGTCATAGGGCTTGGAACATTAATATGTAAAGCTCGCTATACTTTTGGTCATAAATAGTTTGATTCTACTCGGGCTTTTTCCAACTGTCTTTATATGTATATATACATATATATATATATATATATATTTAGAAACGTATTTAAAGTCAGTCTAAAAAATCTTACCACAGTAAAAAAATCTTATCGCAGCATCAACATCATACACACATTTTCTTCCCCTATGGTGACATCAAAGAGGGATCTAGGGCGGTGGAGTCTAAATGCACGCGGGGGGCGCTGTATATTTTGACTTTTTAAAAAGACAGCTTTTCGTCTTCGGGATTCTTTTAATGCTAGATGCCTCTTGTCCCCTCTTTCTTGTCATCTCCCTCAAGATCCATCTTCTTCTTATAGCTTTTACAAGGGATACCCATGAATAAGGGAAAGTAAATCACAAGTATGCCGAATACCTTCCGTTGTACAGGTTCTTCTTGTGTTGCTTGCTCTTATAGACGCAAGGGATGTCAGCCATGGTGTGAATATACACAAATTTTTCGAAATGTGATTAGTCGTCAGGATTATCGCACAATCTTCACTGTTTTCGGGGTGAAGAGTGTTGCAGATATTTTACAAAATATTCCCAAACATCAATATCTTGAGACTCTCAATTCATTTCTTTTTGAAGCCACGGCGAAAATCGAAAATCCCACTAAAGGCTGTACTGCTCTCCTTGCTTCTCTTGAACAGAAGGTGGAAGAGTTATAAGCACGGGTGACGGCATTAGAGGCTCGGTTAGAAGGGGGTCTTCCTGCGTTAACCCGTTATGCTCCTTTGCTCCTCTTGGAGGTTCTTCAAGGTTCCCTTCGTCGGCAGAAAATATCGTACCTGATGTTATTTCGATTGCTGTGAATCTTTCAGAACCTGTTCCCGAAAGTTTTTTAAGGCTCCTTATGTCGGAAGATAGTGTACAAGATATCCTTTCGACTACCACGAATTTTATAGAAAATGGGGCTCTTCCAACTGAAGTGGATTTGCCGTCATTTCCGAATCCGTCCTATGACCAGGCTACCTTGGTCGCCGTTTACCAGGCTGCCTCGGACGGTTTTTTATCGCAATCTTCGCTAGATGATTTTGTTACGGATTTTTCCGAACAAACGGGCCCTGACTGGACAGCTTTAGGGGATATTCGCTATGATTTTTCTGATTATTCTTCTTCTGATTTAAGTACTATTTTGAATTTTGATGCTGATGATCTTCGGATTCTTCAGCCTTTTCTTTGATTAGATAAGTTATCTAACCCTCCACTTCTATATGTTTTTGTTTGCGAAGAAGGGGTCCAACATATATCTGCTTATCATTCAATAGCATACCGTTCAGCCTAGACATCTGTAACATCTCTTTTGATCAGTAAATAAACAAGTTTGTTTCAGAATTTTATTTTTTTTATCTTCTGTGTGCTCTTTTTATGTTTTGTTTTGAGTTGTTATTGTGAGATTTGAACAAACCATATATAAATGGTTATCCCTTTTTCCCCCACACTCAAAGTAAAACGATAAAGGCAAAAGAGATAAAATAAATCCAGTAAAGATGCCTGTATTAGAGGTCTTTTGGCAGTTTCCCAGGAGAGACCTGGTGTGCAAAAGGTTTTCATTGGGTCATTTGTACGTAAGGAATTATTCTTATTTTAGCTAAGTCTATAAGAATTGTGCCCCTTGACTTTAAGCAAATTTAGTAAGATTCTTTCCGAACGCCAGTTAGACTCTTCAGAGTGTAAGTGTGCTCATGTAAGAGAGTTGTGCACCAACAAACTGACCTCTTTAACTAGAGGAATTTCTCAGCTCTCAGCAAGTCTGCACTTAGACGTTATATGCTTGGTGGCTGACCTACATGGCAGTAATTTTTTTTTCAATTTTTGGACTTCTTCTTTGGTAGCCAGATTCCTTTCTGCTGCGAAGTTTCTCTTTCTCTGCCTTACGGGCTTGAAGGCCGGGTCAACGTTGAGCCTGTGCACCATGACCTCTGGGTTGAGCACTTGAGCACCCTTTCAAGTAGTGAAGGATCCAAGAGCAAGTCTTCAGATCTTCAATGGGCTTTCCCCTGAGCTCTTTTTCTTCGTCCCGGGGGTCTAGGGTATCAATTTTCAATCTCTCAGAGGTGGTGGATTCTCTTTTATTTTTCACCCCTTCAGTAGTTGTTACCTCGAGTTCTACGGTGGCGATCTTCGCGGTTTTGACTTCTTTCAAGGTTCCGAATTGACAGTGCCTGGCCTTCATTTGGTTACCTCTGACCTCCCGTTCCCATGAAGGGTTAGAAACCTCATGGTTAAGCTGCAGGTTGATATGGCAGCTCTGATTTCGTTGAGGGTTCTTCTACCTAAGATACCATTATAATCGGGAGCTGAGTCAAGAATTAGGAATTCTGCCATGGTCGTAACCTGCTTTGGAGCCGTCCCTAGAGTTACCGAAAACTTGATTACCCCCAAGGACCTTGTCTTCTCCTCAGAGAATCCTACCAATGTGACCGGCGATTGGACCAGGTGTTCTTTAGTGAGACCCATCGCTTTGAAAGCATTGTAGTACATGAGGTTCGAGGTCGCTCCTATGTCGATAAGGATACGATGGACGCTGTGGTTTCTTATCATCGCTGTTACTACTAACGGGTCATCATGGGGGTACTCTACCCCGTTCATATCCGTATCAGTGATGGTGACCTCGGAGACCTCGTACTTGGCCATCTTTGAGGGCCTCGAAGTGAATAATTCTGCTTCTGTGCTCGAAAACTTAGCCTTCCTTATGTAGGTCTTTCGAGACCTGTTGCTGTTTCCCGAGAAGGATGAACCTCCCTCAATCATGAATATTTTTTTAGCGTGCTCTTTTCCATTGACTTTTGAAGGAATATCCTTTTCTTTCTTTATGTACTGTCGGAGTTGACCTCGCTAGATAAGCTTCTCAATTTCTTCCTTGAGCTTCTAGCAATTATCAGTCTCGTGGCTATGGTCCTTGTGATACCGGAAGTACTGGGTAGAGTCCCTCTTCCTCTCTAGAGTGCTCATATTCCTAGGCTTCGGTACCTCTCCTGGTTCCAATTGGGCATAGACCTCGCTCAGTAGAGCTATAAGGGGAGTGAACTTTCGGTGAGCTCTATCCTCATAGATCTGAACTTTTCGGTATTTGTTTTGCTCTTCTTGTTCTCCCTTTCTTTGCAAGAAGAAGGGCTATGTCCCCCCTGGCGCTTGGAAAGGGGCCAGAGAGCAGAAAACCATGACATATTGCGTCCTTGGAGTGTCTCTTCCACCCCAATCAATTTGTTGACCTCGTCCAAGAGCTCAAACATGGTCTTTGGAGCCATTCTAGCTAAGGTCATTAAGCAGTAGGGGGAGCTTACTCCGTTCATAAATGCGGCTACGGCCACACCTTCATTGAGATCATTGATCATGAGGCTTTCCTGGTTGAACTGGCAAGTGTACTCTTTCAGGCCTTCGTTTGAACTTTGTTTGATTGTGAAGAGGTGGGTGGAGGGCTTAGAATGCTTTCTAGTCCCCAGGAAGTGAGTTACGAACCTCGTACCAAGCTCGCGTGAGCTCTGAATCGAGCCTGAAGATAGGCTGTTGCACCACATCCGAGCTACCCCTTAAGGGTTGTGACAAAAGCCCTGCATATGATACCATCTGGGACATTCTGGAGCCCCATCATATTTTTAAATTGCTGCCAATGGTCCATTGGATCGGTTGAGCCATCATACGACTCTAGAGCAGGTAGTTTGAATCTGCCTAGGACTGCACAGGTCTGGATGTGCGTTGCAAACGGGGATTCAGAATTTTTTACCAGAGTTGCTACGGAGCTCCCTCCGACGTGGCCTATGGTTTTCATAATCTCGACCAGCTGGACTTTCATTTCTGATCTGAGCCTTTCTTCTACTTCTTCAACAGAGCTCTTGTTCGAGATCCTGTCGAACACAGACCCTCGAGGCCTAACATTTGTCTCCATAACTGGTGGAATGGGGGGGCGACCTCCTCTGCTCACACTTTGTCTTTGAGCATCTCCTTCGGAGCATCTTTCTCGAACAACATTAACTTGTGGATTTCTTTTTGGAGATGGTGAGGAAGCTATAACAGAGAACTCATCATAAGAATCTCCTTGTTCAGAACTGGATTGGTCGGCATCAGACCCACTGGGTCTGCTTCGATTCCTCCTATACCTCCGGCGGCGTTCTCCCAACCTTTCAATGGCTGGGATTCGCGCAGGGGCTGGGGGAGCCGTTGCAGAAACAGGGGTCGGAGGCGATTCATCTCTTAAACTGTACGAAGGGAATTCTCTTTGAGCCATCAATTTGTCAATCCGAACCTGGAGAGCAATTTGTTGAGCCACTAAGGCTACCAGGGGGTCTGTTTGGGTGTTTTCTGACTGGGACATGGTGAATGTATGGTTTTTTTGGAAACGTGTGACTTTAAGAAAATGTCTTTCCCACAGACGGCGCCAAACTGATGGTGTCAAAATCTAGAACAGATAATTAACGACCGGCCAATCAATGAATAATGGTAAATTAGAGGTTTAATAATGGATTGTAACTGTGAACAGTGATTGTGAATAGTACCACTGTATATGTGAACATTGATTATGAACAGTACCACAATATATGTGAACAGCGATTGTGAACAGTACCACCGTATATGTTAACAGTGCTTGTGAACAGTACCACCGTATATGTGAACAGTGTTAACAGAAACTGATTAAAAATAAAGATGAACACATGACATTTTTTACCAAGGTAGGTTCCCCCGGTAGCGCTTATGCTAGTCCGGCAGTACGCCCTCCTTTTGTGTGTGCTTGCTTTGTATTAGCTCAAAGGCAATCGATTTGGATGATAATACAAGTTACCAATCTCTCTCTTTATAATTCCCTTAATTATATTTATAAGTATAGAATTAGGATTACAAATATTTGGAAAAAATAAATAATAAACTGTGTAGGAAAGAGAGTGTATAAGGGTTGTTGGTATTTTTGGGGTATGAAAAAAGAGAGTATAAGACCCTCGAAAATTGGCTTGTATTTGTATTGTCAATGGCTTTATATCTCTTAGAAGAAATGGATGGATCTTAGGAGAGAAGGATAGTGTGTTTTTTGTATGTCTTTGAATGAATAAATGAGAGGGGTATTTATATGTAAATGTAGAATGACAAAAAGGTAAATTTGGCAAAAATAAAGGGCAAAAAGGTAATTTTTGGTAGAGGTGTGGTAGGTAAAAATAAAATTTTACTAGAGGTAAAAAATGGGATTTTACTGAAGATAAAAATATAATTTTACTAGAAGTAAAAGTGTGAATTACCTTTATAGATCAATAGTAAAATTAGTATTTAACCCTATCAAATATTATTATAATAATTATTGTGAAGTTATAGTTTTTATAAAAAATATCATATGGTACAAACAACAAGCTTAATGTTAGGGTGCGTTTGATTGCAAGCATGGAATTTACATGGAAAGAAAATAAGTTCCAGGTAATTGAATTGCCTAGAATTGAGTTGCATGGAAAATGTAATTAAATGTGTTTGATTGCCTTAATTTTCTACCCGGAAAATATTGGTTATATTGTGGCATTTTTAATATAGAAAAAATTATGGGTATTTTTTTTTACATAATTTTATAGTCATGATGGATCTTGTTTAATTGATCTTGATGAGTAGATTTTAAATATAAAATTTTTATTAAATTTTGAATTTTGTAATTTAAGTTATAGCATTTTTAGTGTAGAAAATGGGTAAAATGTTGTCTTGAAAACCGTGCAATTGCCTAGAAAATAAAAACTCCCCCCCCCCCCCCCAAAGAAAATATTTTCCTTGTTTACAAGAAAAATGTAAGTGTGTGAGCAAAAGTTGGAAAATATTTTCCCTAAAAAAAAAGCCAATCAAACACCTTAAGTTGTCAAATCAAGTAAAAAATGAGTATTTTCCATGAAAAACACTCCCAATCAAACACACCCTTATTGTCACCGCTTGATTAGAATATATATTAAGTAAAGACCTCCATTAACAAAGACTTTCAATAAAAAATAATTTTCTCATAAATTAAAGAAGACTACCAGAAGGCCGGCATCAACATTATTTTATTACAACAAATACTTTTTGAAAATTATCATTCCACTTGGAATTTTTAGTGTTTTTTAAATTTAGTAAATTTTAGGGATATTTAGATATTGCACTCCTCATTTTGAGTCATAATTTAAAATTGTATTTCGTATTTTAAATCATTTGACTTTACATTTGACTGTTATTTTTTTCTATTATATCTCGTTAATGAATTATTTTTTACCATCTTGCCTTTATAATCTAACGGCTTATAGTATACTGAGCATATAACCTTTGGAATGAGGCATGTCAATAAAAGCTGATCCATTTCAGCTCTTTCAATGTTAATTTCATTTTAATGAATGGTAATACCACCTGTTATTGTGAGATTTGGTAAAAAAAAAATATAAAATTAAACATTAAACAATATAAGAAAAAGTGGGAAGCTAGAGAGTTTATTACATTTTCAAATGTTCATTTAAAAATGGGTGATGTTATATACACCCCTAATTTGTAGTCATGACACCATAAAACTATTTGGTGGCGTTGTTACAAAATTAGATGTTGGTTGTCCAATTACATAAAATACAAGTCGGTGTTCACATTCAGTGACAATTTTCTAAGTTAGAAATAAAAATTCAGCCAAAAGTTGCTATTTCGATTAAGTCAGTGGAACATTAGCAAATCGAATGTCCAAGTTCGCCAAAGTGCCACTGACTCGGTGCTTAAAGTTTAGGTGTCCCTTGTAGTGGTATTAATCATTAATGATATAAAATATGATATTGGGACTACTACGATATCCCGATTATAAATTAAGGGCATATATAACATTTTCCTTTATAAATAATATCTACATTCACGGCAGCATCTTTCTCTCTTCTTTGTTTTATAGCAAAAAGGGCCAAGAGTATCTCCATTGGTCTAATTAAAAATAAGATATAAATAAATTTAACAAGATTATTTTAGAACTCATCTCCGGGGGTGTAATCAATTTCAATTTTAAAATTTTACAAATGGGCTTAAGTGCTTAACAATCTTAGCGCATTATATCTCCGACTTATCATGAATCGGAGAAAAATGAAGTGTTACATATGATATACATGCAATGTGTTAAAAAAAAAAATTAATAATAATAATAATCTAACATAGACATGAATAATGACTATGAAGATGATGTGACAAAAAAAATGGAAGACATTATGAAAACGCCCCTCTACATTTAGAGAATCTCTAAGACAGAGTCTAAATGTCACGTCATTGTTTTTTACTTTAACATTTCTCAAATTTTAAAATATAGGGTCATGTAAAATTCATCCTTACCGAAACTATCTAACTAATTGCTAAATTACAATGTTTTATTTTATATAAAATAAATATATCTGTATATAATGATTATTTGGCTTTGGTTGTATTAAGTAATTTTGGGATATTTGAGAGATGGCTTTGGAGCTTTGGCCATTGGTGAAGATTTTGAACTTCAAATTTTGGGGAATGGTAGGATTAGAGTACTTCAACTCCAAGAAGGGGTTGGCCAGTGGCTGAGGCCTGCGACTTTGATGCTTGAAGAAGCAACAAGGTTTCGAGTTTAAAATCTTTGATAAATAACTCTTTGGGACGAGGCTTTGAATAATATCTCATAAATTATCTAGTTTCGGTGTGAACGACTTGCTTTTAACAAGATAGAAGAGGAGATTAATCTGAGACACACATAAGCTGACCCGGAAAATTCCTAATTGTTGAAGGAAAAAAACTAAGATCGAATACTTCTGCAAGGCCACACTTTAAAACATATTTAAGGGATATGATGACACGTCACTAATATATTAATTAGTAAACTTGGTGCACCATGAATATATGTTTTACAAACATCAGCATAAATCAAATTAACAGGTGACACCTTGCCGTGTCTTTGATACATATCTCGAAACAGGGATAAACTATATGTTAAACCCTGAAGTTTGGGTTTATCTTAAATATTGTCTCCCTCCAAGTTTCAAATGTTCGAAATTAGACCTTGAAGTAGCTTCTGTTTAAAATCCACACGGCGCCCTTTGATACATATCTCGAAATAGGGGTAAATTATATGTTGAACCCTGAAGTTTGGGTTCATTTTAAATGTCTCCCTCCAAGTTTCAATTGTTTGAAACTAGACCTTGAAGTAGCTTCTGTATAAAATGCACACGGCTCCAATTTTTTCCTCCTCTTCTTACCCAAACATCAACGTTATAAATAATACAAGCAAATGCATCTCCCCAAAATTATGGTTGTTAAAGTGTGAAATCGGTAGGTTTCGGATGTGACATGGCATATAACTTTTTTTTAATGAGTGTGTTTGACACGTTGGATTAAAGAGTCCGATAAGATTATTTAATCTCATGTTGACAGGATAAAACAATATCCCTCTGTCAGCGGGATAAGAAACTTTAGTGATAAAAATAAACCGCCTGAATATCCAATCCCAACGAAAATTAAATTTGGGATATGATAAAGTTATTATATTTCAACCTCTTATCTTGTGCGACAAACACAACTTTTATGTATAAAATCTATCTATATTAATATTATTTTTATTATTTGAGTTCGAATTTCATTTGAATTTGGAGAAATTTTCGTCATTATTATAATAAAGAGAAGTAAATTTTAAGTGTTTGGTTGAGATTTTAAGTTGAGTTTTTGAAATAAATTTTTGGGAAGTGTGAAATTAGGTTGAGAAGTAAATTTGATTTTTGTTAGAGGTTTTTTTTTCTACCAATTGAAAAAAACTCATGAAAAAAATTCAAAAAATATTCACAATGGATCTTATTTTATAGATCTTGATGAGTAAGTTTTAAATATATATATATTTTTTATCTAATTCCGATTTTTGAATTTAAAATTATGGTGTTTTAAAAATTTTATGAGAGAGAAAGTAAAGCGAAGTAAATTTTAGAAAGTGTGAAATAAAATTGATTTTTTGGTAAAAAATAAAAAAAATGTGAATTTTAAAAAATGAACCAAACATGGGTTTAAACTTTCGTTTTTTATATATATATGTCATATAAATTATATCATTTGTCATATATTCAGTAGGTTAAAATTTTTATTTTTATTAATTAAAATGTGTCAAATTCAATGAACCACTATCAAAGACTTGAGTAATATACTCTTTTTGTCCCAATTTAATTGTCTAACTTTGAAAAATTAAAAATTAAGGAGATATAATGATTACTCTAAGAGAAAATACTTATTTCCAAAAATAACCTTTACTTTTCTCCTAATAAAAAAAGGTGGCGGGATTCACAATAAAAAAGTTGTGAGAGCTTAAAGGGTAATATTGAAAATGATAAAAAGTGATTTAGTTAATGACTTGCTAAATATAGAAAGTGCACAATTATTTTGGGATATCCAAAAATGATATAGTGGACAATTAAATTGGGACGGAGGGAGTATAATTTTTGAAATATGAATATAATAAATACTAACCAAGCCTCTTGGCTCAGTAGTATAAGGCTGTTACTGGGACAATCTTGGGTCGACTTGGAGGTTCCAAGGTCGAATCTCGGCGTTGTCAAAATAATGCTTGGCCAGCGATAGCCACAAACCGCGAGCAGAGATTAATTGAGATACGCAAAAACTGGCCATAATACTCCGTGAGAAAAAAAATATATAGTAAATACTGAATGGATCTAGAAGGTGTCATACAAGTTGATGACTAGTTTGAAACGGACCATTGTCAAGATACTTTAGTCTAGATGAGTATGATGACGACGATGATGATGATAATAATAATAATAATAATAATATGTCATTATTCGACATGGGCTATCCTAGTGATAACAACTCTTTATAAAAAAAAAATTTTATAAAAAGTGTTTTAAATTCAAATTTTCCTACTCACTCCGTCTTTCCCTTAAATTAATTTGAGAATAAAATATAATAATATTAATATTATGTCATTATTCGACATGGGCTGTCCTAGTGATAACAACTCTTTATAAAATATAAAAAATAAAAATTTTAGATTCAAGTCTCCCTACTCACTTCGTCTTTCCGTTAAATTAATTTGAGAACAGTCTTACATTATCTACGTCGCCAAATTATAAGATTACTCATGGCCAAATGCCATTCTCAGAAACAAGGGGGAAATAAGAGGCACGGGTCCATTGCCACCATTCTAACTTTCTTTTATTATTTTAATGCCAAAGTTCAAAAGTACGAATAAATATCAGCTAGTTTTCGTTGTTTTAATTTTAAAAAATTGGACATAGATTTACACACTATGCTAGTGCACACTCTATTTTCATACACGTATTAAAAAAATATTTATTATATAAATGAAATATAAAGTTGTATAATCCAGGCAATTATAAGATTTTATATTTTTAAAATATATGTAACTATATGTATATCATATAAATTATTAAAATGTTTAGTTTACTCTCCTGAAAAGGTATATGTGATTCTACTTTTAATGATTACAAGCCCTTCTTTTGGGTTTCCACATAATTAAATTTATTTTAGAAAATAATATAAAGTTATGTTGTAATATAATAAAAGAAGAGGACACTTGTTCAAAAGTGTACAAAAAATATCAGACGTGTGCTTTAAACAGAGTTATATTCTTCGGTTATAGATATAACGTGAAAAGAAGTGTCAAGTACGTATCCGATAAATATCCGTAAAATATCGATATTCTATATAAATATGATACAGGCACGCCAACGTATACAGAGTGTATGTTCTTCCTAGAGTTTGGCATGTGAATAATGCAAGATTACTCACGCTAAAATGCCAACAAGGGGTAATTAAATAAAAGGTCCGGTGCATTGCCACCCTTCTAACTTCAAATCATTATCATCATCATGTGATAATAATGCCAAATAGGCCGGCCGCCCACAAAGAGGTACGTGACAAGTTGTGTTGTTAATATATATATATATATATATATTTTTAATACAAGTAATGATAAATTCTCGTAATTTTTAAATAAGATGAAAAGAAGAATAATTAAACCATGACGTCTTATATAAATATTGACACTTTTAATCACCAGTTCAAAGCCCGGATTTAGTTGTCTAGTTAAAAAATTATGTTAAAAATTTAGGCAAGTTGGACCGAACATTCTTATCATTTAACAAAAAATTAAAAAAAATGTTTTGTTCTTATTTTTTTTAAATAGAATATACTGATTTAAATGTACAAATTAAAAAAAAAATGTATTGGTTAGTGATTTTAGCAAACATTATACAGAGACTAATCAAATTTCTAATAAATATATTATTTGGACTATTAAATTAATTTTTGAAGTTAGGATATCTCATCATTCTTTTTTAATATTATTACTATTGCTTCATTAGAATAACTCATTAAATAAAGACCCCGTCCCATGTAGAGAAAGACTTCCGGTGAAAATTAATTTGAGCTCAAAATGGATCGGAAGACTTCCTAAACGTATCAATTTATAAGTAAGTTTTATTAAAACAAATATTCTTTGAAAGAGATAATGGATTTTAGGGTTCACCATGCAATTAGTTATTCTGTTATGAATAATTAGTGCTAAATCTGTTTTAATACTTTGAATTTCGTTGTTCTCTATTTTCTATTGGTGCAAAATATATTTTAGTATATATTGAATTTCGTTATTCTCTATTTTCTTTTAGTCCTAAATCTATTTTAATTAGCACCATGAATTTCGTTGTTCTCTGTTTTGTATTAGTATAAAACCCTTTTAGCACAATTTTAGTGTTGGACAATTGGTAGTAAAATTGTTTTAGCACCATGTAAATAGTTATTCTGTTATGGATAGTGTTGGACAATTGATGATCAACTGTTGTGAATTTTGTGAGAAAGTCGAATGTTGTTAGGATTTTGAAATGTTATATTAGGATTATTGTGTTGTTAGTTAAATAAGGAAGGGACATTAGCATCTTTTTTATGCAATATCCTTAATTTACATTGCTAATTTATAAAGTATCATTTATAATTATGTTATTATTGAAATGAGCCATTATGCCCAATTGCCTCAATCATTTTTGATTTTTTTTACATAATTATATAGTCATCATAGATCTTATTTAATTGATCTCGATTAGAAGAATTTAAATACTAAATTTTTATTTTTTTTATTTTAAGTTATTTCATTTTTAATGTAGACAAAATTACTAGCGTATCGGAATTTATTGCGTGTATATTATTGATATAAGTGTTTTAATTTTGATGTGACACCTTAATGTTTATATAAAACTCACCCAATGATATAGAATTAATGTATACTATAACATGTGTATTTTAACCGCTGAATTTTTATACTTTTTGAAAAAAAATAGTTAAAAATTATGTTTTATAATATAAATAAATGTATTGATATGAAGACTTTTTGCATGTCTGGGTCTACACCTCGAGAATTCAAAACATGCGATCAAAACAAAAATAAAAAATGCGCTCATCCTAATTTTACCGTGTCAATCATTATTCCATAAGAAACAATACAAATATCAAATGTCTTTTGCAAAATTTATATTAACTTTATATAGGGGTGTCCATCCGATCCGATCCGGTCATTTTAAACCATCCGCATCCGATCCGATCCGATGTCGGTTTTAGGTTTTAGCATCCAATCCAATCCAATACACTTTACCAATCCAAACCAAACCAATCCAATCCAATTAAATGTTGGATTGGATCGGTTTCGATCCGATCCGATCCGATTAGAAGTTTAAAATAAGATATATTATATTCTTGAAATATTCAATTCTAATGTAAAATAAGACGTAAACTACTTGTAAATTAAATATAATCCATTACAAATAAAGTTCAAGTATTCAACTAAATAATTTCAAGTTAAAATATATACTGTCTAACAAAAAATACATAATTAAACCAAGTGACGAACCATACATGATTAAACTAAATATTAAATAACAAACTAAGATTGAATGATTTCAAAGTGACCCCTTGTATATATTATATTATGCACCAACGAGGGAGAGACATGTGGCAACTCTAATAATGGATTGGATTGGATTGGATCGGTTCCTAGAGCACATCAAACCGGAACCGGTCCAATTTTTTTTTTATTTTTAAATTTTGCATCCGATCCAATCCAATCATCCATAAAATCCAAGAAAAATGGATTGGATTGGATTGGATCGGTTCCTCGGTTTGGATTAGATTCTGAACACCCCTAACTTTATAGTATTATTAAGAGTACAAAAAATATTATTTTTATTTAAAATCGCTTTTCAAAATATTTAGAGCATCTCACTAAGTATATTTATATAATCTTTTACAACATTATTAATATCAATTTCTTTCTTTTGTTACAAATACTTTTTAATTTTATAAGATATTTGAGCCAACTTTTAAACAGCTCTTAATCGAGCTAGCATTGATCTTGGTGCCTACCTGTAGACACCCCGATCCGTGACCCCTGCAAGAACCCTAACGACATTCGAGAACTACAGCTTTTGGAGTCCGGAACCCACCCGAACACCCGAAACTGTCCCGAAAGGGTTTGTTGGCCAAACAAACCTATTTTAAAGGGGAAATGTCGCACGACAAAACAGTATGTCGTGCGACAATCTCTCTTATGTCACACGACAAACCCCTCTGACTCAGACCATCCACTCTCTGACACATCAGTCAGTCAGAGACATCACTTCAGCCGTTTGTCGCGCGACATTGCTCAACATGTCGCGCGACACTTGCCCTTTTTAGGGAAATGTCGCGCGACAATCCCTCCCCACCACTATAAATAGGCCAACACCCCTAAGGGTTCAAAGACAACAACTTGGAATTGAAGAATTATTGGTTGATATTTGATTTTCTAGTATTTCATCAAATATTTTCTATTATAATTTTATTTCTGAAGAATTATCGAATTTATTCCCGACACTCAACGTGTCCCGTTTCTGGAATCGAATTCTCGAAAATATCTAAAAAAGAAAAAGATCATTATCGTCGGAGATCTGTCTGCCGTATTATATTTTCTTTCTTATTATTTTTCTCGTCAGGAAGGTAAAGAAAGTCCCTTCTAGTATTTAAATTAAATATATGTGTACTTGTTTTATTTCTGTTGTTCTTTCTACATTTTATTTGAATAAACTTATTGCCAAATTATAAATAGTCTATTGTTTTCAAAACAAAGGACCCTGATAAAACCATTTGCAAAACCAGAAGAGTAAGTACATTATCATATGGACATAATTCTGTCTTCAAAACCCGAACCTGTAAAACTTACTTAGAAATTAAAAACCCGGTATATCCTGTCTCTTCCATATACTGTGATATTTCTGGAAAAACTCTCCTCAAGAGTTCTAATTTCATATTAAACTAGTTCCGATACAAAGATCCGAACTTTTCTAAAAAGAAACCCGAGAAAAACGTCATTTATCTGAGGAAATAAAACAGGAAATTCTCTCTCTCTTAAACAAAAGGCTTTCGTCACTTATATTTTCCTCCGTTGAAAACAAAATATCGGATCTCGGAACACAAAGGTTTTCACCCCTTTCCCCGCTTTTCCTAGAAATTAGGGGTTTTTATTTGGAAAGTAGTAGACTGTTAGTAAAAGCATCCAAGTTTTTCAATATAAAATAAACATATAAGATCACTAGAGACCGAAGGGGCGAAACGAGTACTTAACACCTTCCTAATCCGTAACATAGTTTTCGAACCCTATACAATCCTGGTTTCGTAGACAAACATGTAAAGAAAGGCTTATCTGTAGCATTTCCTCTTACACAACTATTTTTGTCTGTTTTCTAGTAAAACGTACTGGTGACTCTGAGCGAATCCTCTTACATCTAGAAATATGATAGAGGGACACCCGATATGAATTATCAACACATAGAAGCAAATAAAACAACGAAATCCTTTTCGATGTTTCAGACGCCCGACAACGGGAATGAGACCCGGGGGTCGCATTTGGGGATTCTCACACTACCATTATGACACTTGCTTGTAGTTATTAATAATATACGTCATATATTGCACAACTTTTTCAAAATTCATAATATATATACTCGGTACATATTTTAAAATAATATGTACATTTGGAAGAATTTAGCATGCTATATAATAATAATAATAATAATAATAATAATAATAATAATAATAATAATAATAATATGATATCATTGAACATATCACATACTATTTTCAAAAAGCAAAATAATTTTTATTATCTATTATGCGCTAAATAGAATCTAGAACATAATATCTCCCGGTTAATTTGATCCAAAATAACAATTAGTTAATAATAGCATCTTGGAATTACAATTAATTTGATCAAAATTAACAGTTAATAATAATAATATTTAAGAATAACATTAATAATTTTTGATTCTTATATTAACATTATCTAATTTCAAGATTAATATTGATCATATACAAATTAAACTCATAATATAGTTTTTACAAATTATATTAACAACTTCTAAAGTCATGGTGTGTACTTCAGAGTATCCGAGTAGTTATAAGTCACACTATCTAATTAAAACTGACAAAGATCACAAACTTTAAAACATAATTCACAATGCGTGCCGCATACAAAATAGCGTTAATTCAAACTCAGGAAACTAATTTTATTATCAAAAATATCCTACACATGTCACTCGAATGACAAAAATAGTACATAGCTAATTTTAATTTTGCTAGTTCAAAATTTTGATTCTTGCTATATGTACAAAAGTACTGTGGGGATAAAATTAAAAATCGTAAATCATTAAACTTGACAAAGCAGCTATTGCCCTGAGTTCAGTTTTTGGATCGACTGGATCTCCCCAGGTCAAACTATGGCAGATGTGTGACCAGCAGGCTGTGTCAAACTTTTACATAACAAAGCAGCATTCTTTTAACTCATCTCACCCTCTCTAAATCCAAGTTAACCTATGGTTGAGTTGTTGACTTAACTTTTCGGTCTTCCCTTTGGGTGCGTTTGGCTCGCCAGATAAGGAGGTAAGATTGGATAGGATAAAGGCCAGATAAGATAAGAGTCGGAATTAGTCAGATAGGAGTTATGTGGGATAGGATAGCAAAGGAATTAGTCGGATAAGGATTAAGTGGATCGGAAATGATAAGGATTAGTCGGATAAAGATTTAATAAACTTTGCATTTGATGGATTTCCGGATTACAAGTCCAGATATTATATAATACAACTTGATTTTCTTTTAAAAATATATGGAATTTTAATTGTTGTGCACAATTTTTTTTTAACTAATGCGATTCTTCTATTTATAAATAAGTTTCGTAAAAAACTCTTTCGGGAGAAAAGTTTTATATCACGTACAATATTTACAAATTAGGCATTAAGTAGAATTTCAAATTCTAATGTTACCATTTTTTTTTAAAATCAAAGTTTCTTATAAATATCTTCATTTAATAAAAAAAATAAATAAAAATGCCATATTATAAAATATATGAATTTTATTAGTTGAGTTACTGTGACTTTGGATAGTTGAAAATTTTCATTAATAAATTTGATTATTTTAAAGGTGTAAAGAAAAAGATTAAAAATAATTAATTAAAAATTAATTTTTATATTCATTTTGTTATCCGGCAATCATGAGATAAAATAATACCACCTATAGGGGTGGTATATATTTATCCTATCCTCTCCAACAACAAACATCATATAGGATTAATTAATCCTATTCTGCTTCTAATCTCGCGTGACAAACATACCCTTTATGTATTAATTAAATATATTTACAAAGATATAAGCAAAACAGAATCCCCATTACATCAGGCCTCAGGTATAAAACTTTCAAACCTTTCTCAAGCTTTGATATTCCATTAATGGCTTCTTCATCTCGGAAATACCCATACCCATCAGGGGTAAATGTTTGGGATTTTGTGACAGTGAAGCTCTCACCCTCAAACTACCACATATGGAGACCAATGATGCATGAACTTCTCAAGATCCAAGGCTTGAATGGGTTCATTGATGGGAGTATACCTTCACCACCAGAAAAGATTGGTGAAGCTGAGAACCCAGATTTCGTGGCGTGGAAAGAATCAGATGCGTTAGTTAGGAGATTGATCCTGGCTACTGTCAGTGACTCTGTTTATATTTATCTTTGTGGATTGCCAACAGCTAAGGAATTGTGGGTTTCTATTGAGAAACCTTCTACTCCGCCTTTTCTTCGTGAGATTGAAATTGGTATGTCCCCCAACTTCTTCGATCACTTCTTTGTGGTTAATTTTTCCAGTAATTTTAAAAATGTTTATCGGTGTATTGATTACACGACATTTGAATCAGATTCATGCACTAACTAATTCACTAGTATCATGTCACATGCCATGTGAGTCATTTTTATGAGTTTTAATCCCAAGTCGCTTTATTATTATTATTATTATTATTATTATTATTATTATTATTATTAAATAAGTAATATAAGTCTTAATTCACGACATTAAAAATATTAAAAGATCAAAAGTTCTAATTCATATAAGCATAATGATTTGATATTCAATAGAAATTTGAAATATTTACTCCGTTTCCCATTAAATTTAGATCATCCTTTAATTTTTAAGCATTTTGAAAAATATATTAGTTATTTTCAACACAATTATATATTAATATAACAATTTTTTAATAATATGAAAATTTAAACATTAATTATAATTAAAGAAAAGCCCTTAAGCTGTTTTTTTTTATTTATTAACTCAAAAGCTCCGATCTATATATATAGTAGTATGTTTGATATACAAAAGAAATTTAAAATATTTATTCCGTTTCCGATTAAATTTAGATCATCCTTTAATTTTTAAGCATTTTGAAAAATTATTAGTTATTTTCAACACAATTATTAATATAACAAAATTAAATTAACTTTTTTAAAAAATATGAAAATTTAAACATTAATTATAATTAAAGAAAAGTTCAAAAAAGCCCTTAAACTATTTTTTTATTTATTAAAAAAAAATTTATACATACTTACGTAAACTGTCTCTATCTCTCTAAAATGTATATGTGAGCGATATGGGATAATAAGTTAGGTTAGATTGCAAAGACTCGGAAGAGCCGTTGAAGTTAATTAATTAATTAAAGTAATAATTAAGTCGTATACTATATAAATATGTCTTAATTCACCACATCAAAGATATTAGAAGATCAATTTATTTTTATCAAAAATATTAGAAGAATGATGACGGAGAAAAAAACTCGCAGAACAAAAAGTGAATTATGATAATTTTTTTCGAGTGTTCTTAAATGCATTCACAAAATCCATTACCCGAATATTAAAAGGATAGAGATTTTCCCCACTAAACTATTTCCTTTTTCAATATTTTTTTACGAAAATTTTTAAGAATTTAAATATTAAAACAATAAAAGCACAATATACAATGCATATATATATATATATATTTTTTTTTTTCAAAAAAATTAAGGGAGGTCTAAGTCTCTCCCTTAATCTTATACAAAATAAATAAAAACCCTCCCCTCCTACCCCATGAGTCGAACCCTTGAACTCAAGGTAAAGGTGGAGGCTGCCTACCACTAGACCAACCCCTCTCCTCAAAGTAAATTTGTTTTTTGTTTTTTTTATTAAGTTAGAGAGAGGTAGAGCCAAATATATATATATATATATTATTTATAACTTATTAGACACATGTTAAGACAAACATTTTTTAACTTTAACATTGAATAACTTAACGTGAGTTTTGTTGAGTTTATATGCATGCACAAATAAAAAGATTGAACAAATTAAGAAAAACATTATTAAAAACGTTATTGTACCGAAGTAAAAGTAAAAGTTTAGCACTTAATATAAAAGTATGAGGATATTTATTATAAACTTACATTTATGAGACGTATGTAATTAAGTGAAAATAATAAATGCTTGTTTGTTGAAAAAAATAAAGTTTTTTAATTAATTTTTAAAATTTTAAGTGGGTGAGAAGTCAAATTAGGTTTTACGCTATTTTTCAGATTAAGATTAACGTAACTTTACTTTTGGTGGGGTGAGAAAACGGATTATGTGGGTGCACCTAAAAATACCTAAATTTTATATACCGATGAAGCATTTTATGTGTTCTATTTTGGGTTAATGATACAATCAATCATAAAATTTGGGTCAAATTCTATTCATATATACTCAAATTTTTAAAAGTTGCAAGCGGAATCTTGAAATACATTAAGTGATATGTTATAAACCTTCCGCCTAATCTCGTTAAATTTTTTTGACGGAATGCTGATGTAGATTAAATGAAAGAATAAAAGGAAGAAGAAGATCAATAGTAACTCCCCCCCCCCCCCCCCCCCCCCCAAAACAGTACAACCGCTCCTCCCCACCTCCACCTCCACCTTCACCGCCATAGCCACAAATCGAGATGCTTCGGGCCATTATAGAGAGAATGAGAAAGCATGGGGCTGAAGGGCTTCTTCTTCTTCTTCTTCTTCTTCTTCTTCTTCTTCTTCTCTTTAATCACACCACCATTAAAATACATCAAAACTTCCTTCAATCACACCTACCATTAAAATACTTCAAAACTTCTTCATCTTCTTTTTCTTCTTCAATCACACATACTATTAAAATACATCAAAACTTCTTCTTCAATCACACCCACCATTAAAATACATCAAAACTTCTCTCCAATCACACTCTTTTTTCTTCTTCCCAATTACAACCACTCTCCCTTTGTCTCAAAAACTTCGTGAGATACTAAAGTCACATTTTCTGACCTCTGAACTTCCAATCCATCAGCCATTTCAATTCATAGGAGAACAAGTCCAATGAATCAAGTTAAGGCAGCAGGGGTGGGGGGAGGGAGAGGGTTGCGGCTCCATCTTCTTCTTCTTTCTCTCGTCCTTTTTTTTTTACTTATTTCTCCTTTATTAATTTTATGGTTTTTTTTTTATATTTTTTAGGGTTGCGGCTCCATCTTCTGTTTCACTTTAGTTTTATTGCTTTTATATATAATAACAATAATTTCCTTCTAAAAAAAAAGAAGAAATAATTTCAATATAAGTAATGGTAAATAAGTTAATATTTTAATAATTATATTTGTTAAACTAGTGAGGTGGTAATACATTGTCTTCATAAAATCCAAAATCAAACCACTGTACTTCATCTATTCTCTACCCCCCCCCCCCCCCCCAAAGATTTGGACTTTAGATTATCCTTTTATAAAAACAAATATTTAAATAATTATTCTAATCTATATTTTTTTAATTAATGCATTAATTAATTTTAAATCTATTAACTAATCAAGGTCAAGTGGTCTAATAATATAATCTGGAGTCTTGGGTTGCCTTTGCCAAGTTGGATACAAGTTAAGTTGAAAAAAATTAAATCGTAAGGTAACACTTATTTTAGACATAAATATAATAATTATACGCTTGTTCCTACTTATTTTACACAAAAAAAAATACTAACTCTTATATTTATAATATAACTCGAATATTCATGATGGCTCAAATAATCGGGGTCACTAGAGCTTGTACATTTTAGAATATAAAATTTTAGATAGTGAAATAATATTATTTCCATGTCACATATGCAATGATTCGGTTTGATTAATTTGGTTCAGCGGTTTTCCACTTACACGTCCACAATCGAACTAGATATATTTGATTTCGGGTTTTTTCAGTTCGATTTTTCGCCCAAAACTGAACTAGCATATTTGATTTAGGGTTTTTTTCAGTTCAATTTTTTACGACTCAGTACAATTTGATCGTTCAATTTTTCAAATTCACCACAACACCCCTAACTATACATAGTTAAATCATACCCTTTTCTTTAATTTTTTATCATTTATATGTTAAACCTTGAAGGGTCATTTTCGATATCTCCTTCAAAGTTTCAATTGTTTCAAATTGGACCCTAAAGTACATTTAGAGATCCAGCTGAGACCCTCCATTCTCTTTCGTTTAAAACTGTTAACATATATGCTTGGTTGTTAATACATTTAGTTGCCTTGTTAAATAGTTGACTTTGTATCCAATTATGTATCAAATCACGTAGGTTTATTCTTTCCTTGATTACATGTATATTTACCTATATAAATAGGCCTCACCTTGTATTCATTTATTCATACAATTCCTTCTCTCTTTTATATCGCTTAACATGGTATTAGAGCAAGGTAATCCTCTTTAGACGACAACGATTTTTTTTCCTCCAACCGTTCTTGTCGGCTCCCTTTTACCACCATTTTAGTCGACCCTACATTAAACCCATCGCTATTTCAAACCCCACTGCTTATTTTCATGGAACCCTATTAGCCATAATCACCATCAACCCTCCATCAAAACCCATTGTTATTACCATCTACCTAAAATAAACTCATTGCTGCTATATTATTCAAACCCATCACTGTTCTCCACCATCACTGTCGTCCACTCACACCACCGTTAAAACCTACTATCTCATATATCAAAACCCACCACAGTTATACACAACCAATGCAGCTTTTAACTGCCATAAATCCTTACCACCACTATACCACCACTGCCACCCTTTCTGTTACCTAGACCTAGACCAAACCTACACCACAACAATCATCATTCCTTCACGAGTTCATCCCTATAAAAGCCATCCAAAAAGAAGACAACGCACGCTTATACGTGCGGCGTGTGGATTTTCACCTTCGCCTTATTCCTTCTCGCGTGTTGTCTCCACACGCACCAAATGCACTTTATGCATGCGTCCCTTTCAATCGCGCGTCTTCTTTCACACACCTGCTTGCCTATACTTGCCCTAGCAGTTCAACTGAACCGATCCAGTTCTTGAACTTTTGGCCAGTTCATTTACTTTTTGATTGGTTTTCTATTGTACCAGATTGGTTCCTTGGGTTTTCGGTAGTCTTGGTCCCGTTTCTAGCCTTCTTTTGATCAAAATCTTCTTCTTCTTCTTTTTGTTATTTTAGATCTCACAAAGTAAACTACAATGGAAAAATCTGAAATTGCTCGTCTTATTTCGATCAATTTCAATGGACTGAATTATATACATTGGGCTCAAGCTATGACTAGCTTTCTCAAAGCCCGTAGAGTTTGGAGAATGGTTACTAGAGACATTAGCTAACCTGTTCGAAAAGAAGGCGAAACAATCGAAAAATTCATTGAGTGACAAGATGATTGGGATAATAAACATGGTGATATCATTACTTGGTGTGGCAACACTTCCACAACTTATATATATATATATCAATAAGAAGTTTGGTTGTTTCAATGCGGCAAAAGAAGTGTGGGATTTTCTAAAGGCATGGTACACGACCAACGATCTTGCTCATCAATATCAGCTTCTGACAGCTTTACATGCCAAAACTCAGCAACCAGATCAGTCAATTGATAATTTTCAATCAGAACTCTATGTTATATAGGATCTGCTAGCCCTCTTTGAGCCTGTTTGGGATTCTCTTACTGATGCTGCAAAATTCAAAAAATATAAGGATCCATCAACGAGTGATTACTCTACTTATGGCTCTACATGATCGATTTGAACCAGTCAGAGCTGCTCTTTTTCATTGCCAACCTTTACCAACCCTTAATGAGGCAATTACAGAACTGTTGTCTAAATAAACACGACTTGGCACTAGATCTTAGAAAAATGATACCGTGCTTGCCGCTCATTACCCGAAATCTGCCACAACGACCTATCCACGTCATTGCTCATATTGTTATGCTATATCATGCCTTGTTGCATTGTCCTATTCGAATCTGCAGGCACTGTCATAAGTAAGTACCGGGTCATTATTAAAAGGAGTGTTGCAAGAATCCGTCCAAACAATCTCTCCCTTCCTCTATCACTGCTGCCACCACTAAACAACCAAACAACACTTCAAAAAGCTCTACTTCATCAGTAATTGTCAATGACATTGTAACCATTCTCAAATAGGTTATATCCCATCCTAGTACTGCCATGTCTGTCACCTCAGGTACTTCTTGGTTATTTGATTCTGGGTGCTGTAATCATATGACCTCCGACTCTACTATTTTTCTGTCCAAAAACCCAGTCACGTATACATCCTCTATTAATACTGCTGATGGATCTCAATTACGTGTCAATAATATTATATTAGTTGCTACTCCTAAACTCTATCTACATGTTACTTTTCATCTTCTAAAATTGACTACGAACCTTATTTCTGTTGGCCAATTATGTAACCTTGGACTAAACGTTATATTTTTCTCCTCTGGTTGTAATGTGTAGTATCGACGAACGGGGCAAATTATTAGGATAGGCTATAAAGTTGGGCGCATGTTTGAACTTATTCATCTCCGCACCTCTCAACCTCTCACTGCTGCGTCTACACCATCTAATTCTCCTATCAGTTTGTGGCATTCTAGATTAGATCATGTGTATTTTGATAGCATTTGATCTCTTGTGTCTTCTGCTTAATTAGGTTCAATAAAGTTTGATAAAGTGTCATGTTTATCTTGTCAACTTGGAAAACAACTAGCGTTACCATTTAATAAAAATGATTTTATTTCTTCTGTTCCATTTGATCTTATACATTCAGATGTCTAGGGTCCTTCTCCTTACAATACTATAGGTGGTTCAAAATATTTGTTATCTTTCTAGATTACTACACTCATTTTATATAGATTTTTCTTATGAAAAACCATTTAAAGTTACCTCAAATATATTATAATTTTGCTCGAATGGTTCAAACTCAATTTTTTCGATCCATCAAATTTTTTCGTGCTGATAATGTTATGGAATATAAAGAAACAATTTTTCTTAAGTTTCTTCGTGAAAAAGGAACTGTTTATCAATACTTTTGTCCAGGCAAATCTCAACATAATGTTTGTGCTGAGCGCAAACATAAATACATTCTTGATATTGTTCACACTCTCCTTATTTCTAGTGGGTGTACTGAGCGTTTTTAGGGGAAAGCAGCTCTTACTGCTGTTTATACGATAAATTGTATTCATGTACTGAGTCTTCACAATCAATCACCTTATGAATGATTATATGGTATTTCCCCTTCCTATAATCTTCTAAAGGTGTTTGGTTGCTCATGCTTTGTGTTACTTCAACCATGTGAACACTGAAAACTCAAACCTTGATCTCGTTTCTGCTGTTTGTTAGGTTATAAGATAGAACACAAAGGGTATAGGTGCTAGGATCCTGTCTCTAAGCGTCTACATATCTCTCGACATGTCGTTTCCTAAGAACATAAAATATTCTCTTCCTTATCCATTTTTCACGTCTCTGAGGAGTCTTCTCTTTCTTTCTTCACCAACTCCACCATTAATCTCTCGCCATCTACTGAGATCTTATCCTCAAATGAGCTAGAAATTTCAACTTCTGATCAACCTAACACTGCCCCCCCTGGTCAACCTGACATATCATTTATTGATACTACCTTATTATCGGAACCATTGTCATCAGATGTTTCATCTTCAAACAAACCTCCACCAATGGCCAATCCCATTGAAGATGTCCCAACTGTTTTACCTCCCACATGATAGTCCACTCGGTTCAGAGAGTTTCATCATCACCTTCGTGATTATCATTGTTATCCAACAATATTTTTCTATCGTGAGCTTTCCTTTTATAAAGAAACCACTTTGGAAACAAGTTATGACTGAGGAATTGTAGGCCTCAAAAAATCTCAAACATGGGAGTTAATTGCTCTACCACTTGGGAAAACAACAATTGGTTGCAAATGGGTTTATAAAATCAAAACTCGATCTGATGGTTCAATAAAATGGTACAAGCTCGCCTGATTGCCAGAGGTTTCACCCAAGAGTATGATATTGATTATGAAGAAACTTTTGCCCATGTTGCTTGTATGACCTTTGTTTGCACATTTTTTGCCATCGTTGTTGCTCGAAAATGGTCTCTTTTTCAAATGGATATTAAAAATGCCTTTCTCAATGATGAGCTCACAGAAAAAGTTTATACGATACCTTCTCTAAGATACACTCATTCTCCCTCTCAAGTTTGCAAACTTCATCATGCCTTGTACGGACTTAAGCAGGCTTTTCGTGCCTGGTTTGCAAAATTTAACTCAACTATTAGGACGTTTGGTTTTGCCTCTAATGCTTCTTATCTTAGTCTTTTCATTCAAAAAACAGATTGTGGTCATACACTTCTTCTTTTTTATGTGAATGATATGATAATCATTGGAGATAATACTACTGATATATCTGACCTTAAACGATCTCTCAGTTAACATTTTAAAATTAGAGATCTTGGCCATCTCAACTATTTTTTTGGGTCTTGAGATTTTGTCTGACTCTGCTGGTTACTACTTATCTCAAGTAAAATATACTTTTTATATTATTTCTCGAGTTGGTATCACTGACTGTAAAACTGCGACGACTCCATTGGAAACCAATCTCAAGCTTACTCCCCTTGATGGAACACTAGTCCAGATATCGCTTATGTAGTTCATCTTGTCAGTTAATTTATGTCTGCCCCACACTCTACCCATTATGTTATTGTACTTCAGATTCTTCGTTATCTCAAAGAAACAATGTTTTATGGTCTTCATTTTCCTTCCACGTCATCATTTGAGTTATCCGCCTATTTTGATGCTAACTGGGCAGGAGATCCTACTGATCGAAGGTCCACCATCGGTTATTATTTCTTCCTAGGAGATTATTTAATTTCATGGCGTAGCAAAAAACAGTCCCTTGTCTCTAAATCCAGTACTGATGCAGAATATCGTGCTCTTGCTGACACTACCCAGTAGTTTGTTTGGCTTCGCTGGCTTCTTGAGGAAATGGATGTGCCTCAGAATTCTCCTACTATTCTCTATTGTGACAATCGAAGTGCTATTTAGATCACTCATAACGATGTCTTCTATAAACGCACCAAACACATAGAAATTGATTGCCACTTTATCCGTCAGCATGTCAACCGCGACACAGTTAGTCTTTTATCTGTCTCTTTTGAAAATCAACTTGCTATATCTTCACCAAAGTTCATCTGCCTCGCAAATTTCAAGTTCTTATTTCCAAACTCAACTTGGTCTCTCATTTACCACTTTGAGTTTGAGGGGGGTTGTTAACATATATGCTTGGTTGTCAATATATTTAGTTGCCTTATTAAATTGTTGACTTTGTATCCAATTATGTATTAAATCATGTAGGTTTATTCTTTCGTTGATTACATGTATATTTGCCTATATAAATAGGCCTCTCCTTGTATTCATTTATTCATACAATTCAATACAATTCCTTTTCTTTTTTATATTGCTTAACAAAACCATTAACAGAGATCCTACGTGAAGATCCTATATACATAGATCTAAGCTAGACTATTTTGGCACGCATTTTTCCATTTTCTTTTTATCTAAACAAAAGGGTTCAAAATGAAACACCCAATTGTGACATACGTCACCATTGCCAAAAAATAGCAAAGGGTTTTATTGCCTTTCAACATGAACTTCAGGTTCCAGAACTCCTAGTGCCTCTCCATTAACCTCCACCATCGAGTGGTCCTCGCGTACATCTGCTTCAAGAATCCCATTGCTGTTATGAAGTTTAGCCCCGATAAAACCCTAATTGCCGTCGCTGCCGTGAAGTCATAAACCATCTTCCAGATTTTTTGTTTTTAGGTCATAAAGATATAACCGTGAGTTTGTTTTTTGGAACAAATAAGAAAACATTTCTTTTATGTATACTCTCATGTTTATACTTCATCGCGCAATGGGGCCTTACTTGTGTTATGTATCATTTTTTCGACCGTAAAATATGGGAGATTGTTGACGTGCCACGTGATCATTTTAGGCAATGTTAGCCACGTAATGATTTTAATTAACGGAGGGTCTCAAGTAGATCATTAAATATAGACTTAAGCTTAGTCGCTAACTACTTGAATCTTTAAATCCTTATAACACATGCCCGTGCATGTGCGTTGTTCAAATCCGAATCCCCAATGCTTCGTAATAGTGATTTTTCCAATAACATCCCTTGTTAAAGAAAATAATTAGTCGAACCTCTAAAATACCTTTTTTTAATGGCAAAATCACTCATTTAGACCTGGCATATTATTTGAGAAACCAAAATAAACAATAACTTTTGAATAAAATTTAATATTACCACTTATTAGGTGATTTTGTTTTTGATAATTATAAAAAGAAAAAAAAATGGTCAAGTTTTAAAAATATTTTATCAATGACAAACACAATCATATTAACTGGGCATATATATAATTTAAGAAACTAAAAAAAATCATTATTAAGAATGAAACTTTTGTTTAGCACATAGTTAGTCCGTAATTAATTTTACGATTTTTTTAAAGTTGGTAACAAATGATAAAATGGTTATTCTTTCACTTTTATTGTGGTAAAAATAAATTTATCTAGGTGAGTCACAAAAAATATTTTGTTGGCGGATGTATCTATATAAAATGATTCTTTTGCACCCCAATACATCTTAGAGACGGAAGAATTTGGCTACTAAAAGAAAACTTTGATTAATGTGTTTACATATTCTTATAACAGACCACGAAGGATTAACAGAGGCAAATCTGAGCAAATACATCCCATTGTCGACAGCGGCACTCAACAATGATTGGGAGAAAGCCAACGAATTTTTGGGAAAAGAACCAAATGCTGTTAGAGAGTTTATCACCGGATTTTCAGAAACAGCACTGATGATAGCAGCTAGATCAAGTGATAGAATAAATTTCGTAAGAGAACTCTTAGTGAAGATGGGCCCATTGGATGTAGCACTCCCTAACTTGCACGGGTTAAACGCGCTTCACACGGCTGCATGCGCAGGCAACACTGAGGCGGCCAGATTGCTAGTGGACAAGAACCCGTTGTTGCCTAATATTATCGACAAGACTGCATCTCTTCCTCTTCATTTCGCTGCTTTGTTTGGTAAAAGAGAAATGGTTCTTTACTTGTTAACTGTTACTAAAGAAGATGTGGAGCCAAAACTCTTTGAGGGTGGATCTGGGGTTAAACTTGTGTATAATTTGGTGTCTAGTGGACTATACGGTATACAAATAACTTGCCCAGTAATTCTTGGTAAACACAGATTGGGAACATGTTTTGACAACACATTGATGCGTCAGCACTGCATTGACTAGTACAAGACATTTTACGGTGTATATTCTTAAACCTCCATAATCTAATTTTGCCGGCTGGAGATCTAGTGTACTGCCATTAATGGCATTTTTAGATTATGGAGGTTTAATATATACTCTTGGTGGACATGCACTACTAACTTACCAATGTATTGGCAACAAAGTAATGACATTGTCCCCTAAATGTGTCACCAACACATGTACCCTTATCAATTTTCGAATACATCTGTTCTTATTAACTGGCGATATAAATATCTTTTTTTGTTTTCAATGGATTAGATATTGCTCTTATTATAATAAAGCGGCAACCTCAGTTGGCATGGAAGGAGCCAACTCCTTTAGGGGCACTTGCACTAAAGCGAGCGTCATTCAAAAGTGGATCGCGCTTGAACTTTTATCAACGTTTCATTTACTCTTGTTAGTCTCTTTGGATCCCTAGTGTCCATTGTGTTTCTATATTGATTGAATTTGCAAAAAAAATTGCTACTTATGATATATTGCTAACTTTTTTTCTTTCTTTTTCACCTAGGGGTCCCTATGAAGTTGGAAAACATTGAGATTTATGGTACCAGCAAAGTAGACATCAAGAATGCTACTAATTGTTCTAATTTTGGTTAGTTAATGTGTTTATACATGTGTATGAGTATATATACTAAAAACATACATAGATAGATGACTATAACATCAAGGGGAAGGAGGGCAAGTGATCGATGCAGTTGCAAAATGTTGCAAAAGATTTAATTATTTCATTCTCTTGGGGGTTACCGAGTGCTAGTATTGAATTAATGTCAAATATAAGACGCCTAATATATAAATATAACACTAGGTGCCATTATTATGTTTATATGAAACCATCATTTTAGTTTGAGAACCTTTTCAAATAATTAAAAAACCATTTAATTTCGATCACGTTTTAAGTTTTATAGGATTTTGTGGGTGTTCCAGTGGGAATATACTTGCAACGTAGTGATAAGTTGCACCATACATACTATTACTTATCATGGATTAGTAAGAACATGTAGCGCATATCGTTATCAAATATCATTGATATAGTTAGTGTAAGAATATTTGAAAGATCATTAACATTAAATATGATTAAATGTGTTAATTTAATTGTGTGTTCACCATAGTCGTCTATGGTAGAAAATGTCCACCATCACGTTACTCGATCTTAGTTTGTTATCGTTAATGTCCACCATATATATTTACTGTAATGTCCACTACATATATTTAATATATTTGAATTTTTTTTTTCCATGTAGTCAAGCTAAAGCTCCATGGATTATTTTGGAAAATTGCAGAAATATCAGGTAATTTTTTTTTATGTCTTTATTAGGTAAATGTAGACATAGAGCTTATTCGTTAAATTGAGTGTATTATTTGACTTACAGTTCCTCAAATAAGGAGCATTCAAGATTTAAAGACAACCAATTATCACGCAGTAGAGCTAGTAAAATGCCTTTGCTCGGAAATTGTTAAATTGGATCACTCAAAAGCGTCCGTAATAATTGCACTGCCTGTAAAGACCGCATCATGTATAGGAGTTCATGAAATAATTGAAGAGATTTTGGGCACGTTTCCTAGTGCGATATATCTTGTTGATGAGATGAATCGAACATTATTTCATCTTGCAATTGTTAATCGCCGTGAAAACATATTCAACATAATATATCAAGTTGAGCATAAATACGTATTTTTGAGAGCACAAGATAGATTGATGAACAATTGTCTACATTTGGCCGGGTCCTTGGACTTGGAAAGTCAACAAAAACTCAATCTCAGAAACAGTGCAGCTGGCGCGGCTCTTCAAGTACAACGTGAATTGCAGTGGTTTAAGGTAATAAATTTTATCAAAAAAAACAGTATATAATTGAAATTTAATGTTTATTCTTTAAGTTGGTTAATCAACCATTTGAGTGTCCATAATGCTTAAATTATGTGAAGTAGGTAGGATAAATTTACTTGAGGTGTTTTGTAGTGGTGTTGGATAAATTTTAGCAAAAGTGTTATATGTTTGTCTATTTGGTATTAAAGGAAAAAAATTCCAAAAGAACAACTATTGTACTTTTGGGTTATCGATCTGTTTGGTTACCAAACAAAACAAGAGTTCTCCATTTGTAACTCAAACGAACTACTCTTCTAGTTTGGAATCTAAGCGACTAAGATTCCCCTATAGCACAACAAATTTAATAGAACTTAATTTTATGCTTTGCTATTTTTACAACACGGTGTTATTGGACAAATATATCTTCATTATTTTACACAACAAAATGGTTGTTGATGCTCTTAGTACATGAAAATATATTCATATTGTTATTATGAACGTCTGCATGTGCATAGACGTAGATGTTGCTTACAATTCTAATATCGCCAAATTTAATACAGGCAGTTGAAGAATTCATACTGAAACAAGACAAAGAACAAAGAAACTCTAAAGGGCAGACGCCTGCGATGGTTTTTACTGAGTCACACCAAGACTTGGTTAAAGAAGGAGAGCAATGGATGAAAGATACATCCAATTCATGCACAATTGTAGCAGCTCTTATTGTCACTATAGTCTTTGCAGCTGCCATTACAGTACCTGGTGGAAACAATGGCGACACAGGATTTCCAATGTTTATGTCTAACGCTGCTTTTATAGTATTTGCCTTATCTGACGCTCTTGCTCTTTTCGCATCTACTTCTTCTGTGTTAATGTTCTTGTCCATTCTCACATCACGCTATGGAGAAGCTGATTTCCTCTACGCCTTACCCAAGAGACTAATTATTGGTCTTGCAACATTGTTCCTCTCAATAATATTTATGATGGTAGCCTTTGGTGCGACACTTCAGATTGTGATTGGAAACAGAGGAGCTTGGATTATTATTCCTGTGGTGGCACTGTCATGTGTACCCGTGATGTTGTTTGTGTCCTTGCAGTTTCCCCTCCTTTGGGATATGATCAAATCTACTTATGGCCCTGGAATTTTTGGTAAGCAAAGTAATCGCATCCTCTTCTAGATGAAGACGACACTTTTAAGGATTTATTATTATAAAACATGTATCATGCAACTAAATTCTATAAATTAATGATCAAGTTGCTTTATCCTTTAATTTATAACGTTTTATGGTTAAGTACTTATCATCATGTTTTGTCCTATAAACAAGTAAATGGTGTAACATACATTATTGGTAACATGAAAATGCAAAATATTATATATATACATATATTGTTTCATGGGTCCTATGTAAAATGATAGTTTCATTAATTGGCATGTAAGATGGTTGAACTTTTCTTTTTTATATTTACAGTAAGATACCGATTACTAAAATAAATGAGAAGAAAGGATAGAGTTAGGTAAGGATTGGAGATGTTTCAACCTTGAAGTAACAATATATTATGTTCAAGATTAAAAGTTCATTAAGATGTATGAAAACTCACGGTTAGAAATAATGTTTATTTTAAACCACTAACTGTAAAAAATACGTGGATTTTTTTTTTCTAAAAGAAACTCAAGCCTCGAAAATTTAGGGCACTAAAATGTTATTTTATAAATAGCGAATATGAAAATGAGTCTAAAAAACTAGAGTCGGTGGCAAAGAAAGAAAATATAAAGGAACATGGACCTAGCTTCCCAGAAATACTTGTAAAAACCAAAACTAAATCCAGACGATGGGCTTTATCCAACAAAAACTGAATAAACCAAAAAAAAATTAAAGACCACTAAAAGAGAGAAATATAAAAGGAAATCTACATTTTGGATTTGGACTTTAAACCCGCTGTCTCGTACTACACCATGATTAATTAGGTTCGTAGGCCTAAACCTGTTAACAAGATTTGGGGCATTGAAATAACTAGTGGAATCTGAATCTATATGTAAGGAGAGATGATATGTCACGCCCCATTAAGGTACCTGCCTAAGGAGGAGTTGTATCCTACCAAGCTAGAACCAGATGATCAAGCCCATCAATGCCATATGGACCGCAATAGCATTTCTTTTTCCTACAAATGTGGAGTAATATAAGCTAAGTGCATACCAGAGAGAAGTTGCTTGCAGTTATGCCACCTTGTGGCAACTCGTCTGGGGGTAGATAAGAAGAAGATGGCAAGCATTAAACAACAGGCCATAGCTCGATCATGAGCATGCTCTATACCCTGAATTACTGCCGAGATCTCTGCAAAGAAGGTTGTACTAACACCAAATTTAAAAAAAGATGTTCTAATGACAGTCCCCTTGTGATATCTAAAATGCCTCTAGCTGTCGCTCCACCAAGGGCATCCTGAGCCATGCCATTCAAATTGCCCACCCAATCGGAAAAGGAAGCCAATGAATTGGGATAGTAAAAAGGGCAAAACACGGTCTACCATGCATGCGAAGGCCTATAAGAATAGTAAGATCTGTTATTGAGTGAGCCATAAGCCCAATAGCAATAGTAGAAGCCATACACAAACATACCGTCAAAAAAGTGAGATAACAATAAAAAGTCCAACATGTTCCCTATCAATTTTATTTTAAATCCTTTAACTCTTTGCGACAAGGATAAACAAATACATGAACAAGATTGTTGGCACAAATTGTTTCTTATTTATAATCTAAAATTGGGTTCAATTTGAGTTTATAACAAAGTTAAAGCCATTACACACATTTAAATAAATTATATATATTTTTTACAATTTTTTTACAAATATGTACAAATTAATAATGTATGTTAACTAAGCATAGAATAATGCTTATGCATGCATCATTTGCAACATAAGCATGTTGTAAGCGTAAGTAATATTTACAAACGTAAATATTATTGTATGCATACTTTTTAAGTTCACTCAGTTAATTTTTTTACTTTTTAGAGAGAGAAATTTATAACTAAAATTAATTTAGAGTGAGAAATGAATATTACATTTGAGTTGTCACATTAAAAAACACATTTCTTTTATAGAAGTGGTGAATATATTATCCTACTCCAATAAGATGGTAATGGTGTTTCGTGCACATGTACATTTGCTTTACTACCATTAACATCTATCATAGATATAATTAGGCAAGAACGTAGCTCATTTTAAATAAAAAATAGGATAGAGATATTGGCACTTTTAATATCTTTTGAAAATACTCTCGCTTTTTATTCGGTCATATATTATTTAGTTGTGAAAGATCGAGTATAAATTTGATAATGCCTTACTCGGTTGTCAAAAATCGAATATATAAGTTGTCAAGAATTGAATATATAATTTTATACTCGACCTTCAAAAATCAAGTTATAGACATTTTACTCGACTGCAAAAAATTAAATAAAAGTAAGAATGTTACCAAGTGTTTGTGATATCAGTATCATCACCAAAAAATAACCTCTGTTGAATTTTAAATAAAGGGTCAATTTTTTTCAACTTTACTATAAAGCAATGAAAATCACTCTATATGACCCAAATACACGATAGTTGAAAAAAATTAGACCAAAAAGTTAATTAAATAGAAATTGTGGGTGCAAAAAAAAACTTAAAACTCAACTAAAATCTAGCTCCCTTATAAACTGTACGGAACAGAAGCCCTCCCCCTCCTCTATCTCTCTCACGAAAAGAATTCTACCACCACCGCCGAACCGGTGCACCACCGCAGAACTCACTCTCTCACTAAAATAAAACCCTCGCCCCAACTCCCAGCCATCGACAACAACTCTCAGCCCTAACTTCCCATTGACAACTTCTCTCCGGCATCCTATAAAAGTTACGCTACTCTCTCTCTCAATATCCGTCTCTCTCTAGTCTCTACATATACACATGTATGTGTTTTACCATAGCTGATAGCTCTGTATATTTCTACATATACATGTTTTACAACAGTTGTCTTTCTCTGTCTTTACATGGTATTTTTAAATGGGGCAGGTTTAGTACTAAGTTAGTAATTGACGGAGCATGATTCTGCATTCATATAATCATTTTCGAAATTGAATTATGTGGATACGTGAGGAATAATTGATAAAGCTTAATTCATTTAATCATTTTCGAAATTGATATATTTTCGAACATGTTAAAGCACTTAGATTTGAATTATTTGGAAAAGTACACCATTAATTCTTTTCCATATGAAACAGAACTAACCTAAATAATTGTTGGAGCACTTCAAATGGTAAGTCTCTCTCTTGATGAGTCGGAGTTAGAGTCGGTGGTATTTAGGGACGAAGTTCAAGATGTTGAGGATGTTAATGTTGAGTCGATTAGTGATTTGTTATTTTTATATTCCCCTTTTGTTTTCTATCATTCTATAAAACAATTTAGTCTATGTATGTTTTTTGATCCTTTAATTATGGAACAATTTAGTTATCATGTTTTGAGTATTTGGGTTATTAATGCAATCTAATTTGATTTGATCGAATTCTTAAATATTTATAATGTTTATTGCATATATATATATATTTAAGAATGTGTCCCCCCATGTGTCGTGTCAAAACGTGTCGCGTGTCGTGTCTATGCTTCATAGACTACTGCTTTAATAATATAAGCCCTTTTATTTTGGGGTACATAGATGATGGTAGTTGATTGGATATAGGTTTGGTTCTAGATTTAGCATGTCAATGCTAGACATGTATAAGCTGAATGATGTGCACATGAATACGATTTTTGTTTTTATAGGTGACTTATTAGGAGAACCCATAATGGGTGTTATATATAGCATAAGAAGGATAATTATATATTGTTTAGGCTTGTAAGGGTATTGCATGTATGATAAATCATTGTGCTGTAGGAGGAACAAAGGATGGATTTAAGCTTGACTAAGTTCGAAATAGCATTTACTAATAAAAACCTTCTTCAATGTTAGCTGGACCTTTAAAGTCTTTTTCAAAGAGAGCCAAACTCCTTATGACTGTTGGAATACCAAACTTCTTTCTCAAAGCCATAAGTCACATTTGGTTGCTTGTCCCACGTATTAAGTTTCATTAAGTGGATGCCAAAAGCAAAGTAACATTAAAACTGTCTACTTGAACAAGATATTCGATTTTTTTATGCATTTATTGCATTGAGTAGTGTGAACACTCCAATCCATGACTCTCGTGTGAATACTAGTTTTTTCATAAAACGAGCATCTTGCATCAAGTGTTGAGTCATCATGCATATAGAAGACCGTTAGGAAAGACTCCAATTCCGGACGCATCGGGAGTCTGATATAATCTTTGTTGCCTCTGTGCTTTTTTCTGAGCCAGCCGCACGCACCAACCGTACGGCTACCTGCCAGCCGTGCGGTTGGCACCTAGCCGCACGCCCTAGCCGCACGACCCAACCGCACGCCCCAACCGCACGCCCCAACCGCACGCCCCAGTCGCACCCCCTGCGGCTACCCCATGCGGTTGGCTTCTCTTGGAGCGTTTTTGGCGGAATTTTTGCTATAAATAGGACCCTTGGGATCCCATTTGGGATCATCAAGACTCACTAGTGTTTTTAGTAAGGCGAAACTCTGTCCAAATCATTAGAGAGTCTTATTTTAGAGAATTTTTAGTGAGAGAAGGTTAGTGAGAGAAAAGGCTAGTGAGAGAAAGTTTTTAGAGAGATAAAGTTTTAAAGAGAGAAAATTTTAGTGAGAAAAAGTCCTAGAGAGACAAGGAAGCAAACAAGGCAATCAAGGCAAGGTTTTAATTTCTTCTTCAAGCGCATTAGGTATGTCTTTCTACAACCTTTCTTAATTTCAATACTGCATTTAAATTCTTTTTTAATACAGAAAATTAGATAACTTGCAAAGAAGTTCATTTTGTTCTAAACTAGTCCATTCTAAGTTTTACAAGAAATCTAAAATCCGTTTTGACACGTTTTCAAAACAAATAAAAATACAAGAACAGTTTTCAAACAAATGGAACTACGAGACTCTGATTTCATTCTACGAATGAATACGTAGGCGCTCGCAAAGCTCGAGTCTGATTTCAAAATACTATTTTAAATTGAATTTATCTAGAAAGGACTATTCTGAACACTATTTAAACTACTTGCAAGATATCTAAAATAGGAATTAAGTACATGATCCATTAAGAGACCGAAAGGGAGAATTGGGTGCCTAACACCTTCCCAATTCGTAACGTAGTTCCGGAACCCTAGCAAAGTATATTTTTAATCTCTAGTTTCAAACGTATGAAAGATAATTCGTTTTTTAATTGTCCTTTGTACGATCTTTTATTTGTTTTCTCGTAAAACAAACTGGCGACTCTACAAAACAAGTATTTTTTATTTTATTCAAAACCAAGAAAACCGAGAACGAGGACTGCCTCTCGGGTCGCGGGTCCGGATTCTCACAAGTAGCATAGCTTTACTAATTTGCTTCAGACTCAGTTTATACTTGACGATTCCATAAATGTCCTTAGTTTTGTTTATCTTGTTAAATGTTATTGCAGGAATTGTAATCTTTCCCATAATTTAACTGTATACAAGTTCTTAGAATTTCTAATGGCAACGTCATTTGAGGCTCAGGCTGTCAAGTCGTTGAACAAATCTCCCGATCGCAGGCGCTTTGTGGTAAAATCTCTCCCCCTTTCCTTCCTTGTTTTGCTTTCCAGAATATTGAGGAACATATAATGTTAGATATAATCCATGCCAAAAGTATTGGGCTAATTTACCCGTCATACATATTTATGTACTAATGATACCTCACTTGTACCAATTCAAAATACGTTTAAGAAAAGATTTATAACAAAAAAGGGAAAGGTCACGGGAGAAAGGAATCAATAGGTAAAAGGAGTAGAGAGTTAAAATATTTGGAGTGTAGTGTGAATTATGAGGGTGGGAGATCGGAGAAGGAGCGAAGTAAGTCGGTTGGGAAGGGTATTAGCGGTAATTTTAAATGAAAATATTAAGCTGGAATGTGAGGGGGTTGGGGGGGAAAACAAAAGGAAGGTAGTCAAAGAATTTTTGTGCAAAGAAAAACCGGATGTAGTAATAATTCAAGAAACAAAAAAGGAAGACATTGATAAAAGAATTGTGGGTAGCGTGTGAGGTTGTCGGTTTAAGGAATGGGTATTCTTACCGTCAACGGGAAGGTCGAGAGGGATTCTTATAATTTTGGATTCGAGGGTCTTTAGAGGATCTAACACGCTTTTAGGTAATTTTTCAGTTTCAATTCTCTTACACCTGGTGGGGGGTGGGGAGGAATGGTGGCTATCTGGGGTGTACGGGTCCAACGCCTTTTCGCTTCGAAAATATGTGGCTAAGAAATAAGGAGTTTTGTGGGAAATTCAAGGAGTGGTGGGAATCGAGTGTGCATCAAGTGTGGGAAGGCTATAAGTTCATGATGAAATTGGGGGATGTGAAAAGAGAGGTTAGAAAGTGGAACAAAGAGGTGTTTGGGGATATTAGAATTGAAAATTTTACTATCTTGAGACATATAGAGGAGTTAGATAAAATTTGTAGGTCGGAAAATACCCTAGAGGGGGGGTGAATAGCGTTTTTAAAACTTAATCGTATTTTTTAAAAATGATTTAAAAATATTTTATGTCTATATTTATCAAGCAATCAAGAACAAAGTTAATTCCAAACACAATGAATAAATAGAACAATATAATATAGCAAGAGATAGAAAGATTGAACCGATCGAAGTCGAAGATTTTTTGTCCACACGGTTCGGCTTGTTCCCCCTACTCCGCGCTCGGTTAGTTTTCCGAGAATTTCCACTATAACCGATCTCCTTCCGGGTGAAGATCAAACCTCTACAAGTGTATTCTTCTCACACACTCTTACAAGTATTGAAACACCCTCAATACTCTCACAAGAAATCCCTCTTGCTAATCTATGAGATACACCTCTCACAATTATGATTCAAAATGAGTTTTGGTGACAAACACCAATGTACAATATCTCTCTTGTATATGAAAAAATACAAATGAAGCTCACACTAAGAGATATCAAAATTGATCAAAATATATAGCTCAAAAATGAAGAATATGATCAATAAAATGAATTGAATACTTGAATAACTTTGTATATATGTAAAATAAGTTTGTAGAATGATTCAAGTGTGTTAAAACATGTCTAGGACATCATATTTATAGCTTGCAAAACCATATGGCCGTTGGGGATGATTAAGAGAGGTTTTGGCTCCAAGGTATACATTTTCAAACTTTCCAACAGCTAGTTTTGACAAAAAACATTCAAAATGGTTTTGTTAATTTCTCCCAATTAGACCGTTGGATCATGCTCAAATTTTAGTCAACATTTCCAGGAGATGTTGTCTAACCACTGTAAAAATTTCAAAATGATTGGAGTTCGGGAAGGCCTCCATCTTACCATTAGATCAAAACTGGGCAAAAATTGAGCGAATTTTAAATGTAAAATAAAAATATTTTTGCAATTTAAAAATTTAGTTCCAAATAAAATTCTAATGATTTTTGAACCTCAAAGATATGTTTCTAAGATACCTATTTTTATTAGAGCTTAAAATATGATCATTTAAAATTAATATGAATTTATTTTGAAACTCGATTTTTGTAAAATGATGTTTTTCAAATAAATTCAATTTCAAGCTAGTTTGAATCAATCTTTAAAAGATGCATGAATATGTTTGAGCTATAGGAATTTGATCAATAAAGTATCTTTACATAAAATCTAAGCACTCACTCCATTTAATGATAATTCGAGTCTTCGTGATGCTTGATTGTCTTGTGCGTATCTTCATTTGATTGATGATCTTGATTCTTTCTTGGTATTAATTCTTTGTGAAGCACATGGAGATCATTTGAGTTCATTTCTTATGAGTGAAAGCATTTGTGGAGCTTTGTGTGAGAGTTTGACTATATCGGTTTGACGTCACACTTGGTTGGAAAATATATCGGTTAAAATGGCTATCATCATTGGAACAACCGAGTTAAATAACACTTTATTAACTTATTGTAATTATCAAAATAAGATTAATTGACTTTAAGGTCAACAAAATTGATTACTCCTCACGCTTAAATGAGGATGAAAGGTTAGAAAGAGGGGCATTGAGAACAAAATTAGAGGAATTACTAGTAAAAGAGGAAGTGTCTTGGCACCAAAAAGCCAAAGTCAAAGGAGTGATTGAGTGGGATAATAATTCCAAGTTATTTCATAGAGTGGAGAGTGGTAGGAAAGTAAATAACATAATCAATAAACTTGAAAATGTGAGTAGGGAGGTATTTCAAACGGAAAGAGAGATAGAAAGAGAAATCCTAAACTACTTTGAAAATCTCTATAAGGACGTTAAGGGTTGCAGCTTCGGGATTGACGGTCTTGATTGGGCGAGGGTGGAAACTCAAAGTATGCAAATGTTAGAGAGTCCGTTTGAGGAGAGAGAGGTAAAGGAAGCTTTATTCCTATGTGATGGGGATAAGGCTCCCGGTCCGGATGGTTTTTCAATGGCTTCTTTACAAGCCGGATAGGAGGTCATTAAAAATGATATTATGGGTGTATTCCAGGAGTTTCATGAGAATGGTGTGGTGAATATTAAAACTAATGCCACTTTCATTTGTCTTATTCCTAAGAAGTTGAATTCAATCTCAATTAAGGATTTTAGACCAATTAGCCTTGTTACTTCCTTGTACAAAGTATTGGCAAAAGTACTTTCTTTGAGATTGAAAAAGGTTTTGGGGGAAACAATTGATTTGTCTCAAGGTGCGTTTGTACATAGGAGACAAATAATCGATTTAGTGCTTATCGCCAATGAGGTAATGGAGGACTATAGGGTAAATAAGAGAGAGGGTATGGTGTTCAAAATAGACTTTGAAAAGGCGTATGACCACATTAATTAGGATTTTTTGGATTTTGTTTTGGATAAAAAAAGGGTTTGGGAGAAGATGGAAAAGTTGGATTAGAGGGTGTCTCTCTTCGGTTAATTTCTCGGTTATAATTAACGGGAAGCCAAGTGGGCTTTTTGGGGCTTCGAGGGGGTTACGTCAAGGGGATCCACTATCCCCATTTCTTTTCATATTAGTGGCAGATGTCTTAAGTAGGTTAATGAAAAGAGCATGTGAGAAGAAGGTCGTTAGGGGTTTTGAAATTAGGCGTAATAAAACTGAAATTTCTCATTTGCAATTTGCTGATGATAGCATCTTCTTTATTCCAAATGATAGTCTTGTGGCTGATAATTTGGCTGGGGTACTTAAGATATTCTCATTGGTATCGGGTCTAAAAATCAACATGGGAAAAAGCATAGTGGTGGGGATAAATTTAGCCCCATCACAGCTGTCCGGAATTGCAAATACGCTTGGGTACGGGTGTGGGGAATGGCCTCTTAGCTATTTGGCTTACCATTAGGTGGTAATCCTAATAGAATTGAGTTTTGGAACCCAGTTATAGAACGAGTCTCAAAAAGAGTTTATGGGTGGAATAATGGATGCCTTTCAAAAGGGGGAAGATTAACTTTGCTTCAATCGGTTTTGGGGAGTATTCCAATTTACTACCTTTCTATTTTCAAAATTCCTAAAAAAGTAGCATCAATTTTGGAAAAGTTAATGAGGGACTTCCTTTGGGAAGGAAGAGGGGAAGGAAAAAAGATCATCTTGTGAATTGGGAGGTTGTTTCGAGATCTAAGATAGAAGGAGGGCTTGGCGTGGGAAACTTAATTAAAAGGAATAAGGCATTGCTAGGTAAATGGCTTTGGCGGTTCCCACTTGAAAGTGATTCACTTTGGCATACGATTATAGCAAGTAAGTATGGCTCTCATCCGAATGGGTGGGACTCTTCACATGACATTAATGGCTCTCTTCGTGCTCCTTGGAAGTCTATTTCAAGGGTGTGGAGTGTCTTTGAGCAACATATTAAATTGGTTGTGGGAAATGGGGAGAGAATCCGCTTTTGGGAGGATTCATGGGTAGGGGATAACCCACTAAAAATCAGTTTTCCTAGACTATATAGGATTTCTTGCGATCAAAATGCTACCATTCATTCGGTAATCTCTTGGTCATCCCATTTAGAGTATTCGTGGAACCTTTCATTTCGTAGGTCCTTCCTAGATAGGGAGGTCGATGAGTATGTTTCCTTGTTAGGCTTGACTCATGGCTTAAATCTAAACCAAAATTCATTAGATAAACGGGTATGGGTTGCTCACACTTCTGGTGAATTCTCTTGTAAGTCCTTTTTTGAAACATTATCTCATTCAGTGCCCTCAATCACTCCACATTAGTATAACTTCATTTGGAAAGGAAAAGTCCCTTCCAAAGTTAAGGTCTTTGCTTGGCTTGTATTAAGAGGAAGAGTGAACACTTGTGACGTTATTCAAGAGAGGCGGCCATCCATGTGTTTATCTCCATCTTGGTGTATTTTGTGTAAAGAAGGTTTCGAAGGGATTGATCATATTCTGCTCCATTGTAACTATGTATGGGGAATCTGGGCTAGGTTGTTCAAGGCATTTGGGTTGATAGGGGCTGTCCCTAAAAAATGGGTAGAGTTGATTGGACTGGAATGGAGCTTTAGCAGCGCAAAAATTGGAAATCTGTGGATAGTGACAGTGATGGCAACAGCATGGGCAATATGGCTAGAAAGAAACATGAGAGTTTTTAAAGATTGTTATAGATCAGTATCTAGCTTGTGGGATCACTTGAAATTCCTGATTAGTCTTTGGGCTAGGGCAGCTAATTTATTTGATAGTACTTATAGGCTTTTATTTGAGTTGGATTGTTGTAGTTTTTTGGCCTGATTGGTTTATTTTTATTGTTTTGGGTTGAGTTGTAACATTTCTGTAGTGGTCTTCTCATCCACTGCTATCTTTGTTGCTTTTCTTTGATGTATCTTTCTTTGACTAGCAATAAAATCTTTCGTTTCTTATAAAAAAAAATGATACCTCACTTGTTAGATTAAGGGTTCGTTTGGTTTGAGTTTTAGGAAAGGAATTGAACTTCTAGATTCCAGGAAAGCTCCTTTCTAAGAATTTAATATTCCTTGCTAATGTTTGGTTAGGACTTGGGACCGGAACTCACATTTCCTTGTGTTGACAACAACATGCAAATATCCAATTAAACATAAAATTATTTTTATATTAAAATTAAATACTATATTTTTATATATATGATTTTATTTTTTTTTAATCAGAAACAAATTGCTTGCTTATATTGATAAAAACAATTAACAATACAAGCGATACTGCCAAAAACAGACTTGGTGGACAAGGAGTCCACCAACCCCTAAAAATCAAATATCCAACACGGCACTAAAAATAATAACAAAGAACATACAGAAAGCTACACAGCTATCGTAAAATAGCTCCCCAAAACAGTTCCCTTCCCCAAAAACCATCAAACTTCTCAAGAGATAATTGTAACCCAATTGTTAGCAATGTCTGAATTAGACAGAGTCCCAAATAAGTTTGACGCGCTCGCCCATAACAAAGCCATATAAACAGATTTACTCCAAACTTCATGAGACTCTAATGACTTATCCTAAAAAATTCTCGCATTCCTATCTTGCCTAAGGCACCAAGCCATTGCCATATAAACTGACCTCCAAAGAACTTTCGTCTTCTTTTCATTTCCTGTAAAACTCCATGTATGCACAAAAAATCATGCCACGATCTCAGCATTGCCCCTATAATTTTGAAAGTACTCCAAATCTTCTTCCACATGCCCCGCAAGCTTACAGTGGAGCAATAGATGGTCAATTGACTCCCCTTGCTCTTTACAAAGTATACACCACGAGAAAGATAACGCTACGTAAGGCTTTCTAACTTGGAGCAAGTCACAATTGTTGACCTTATTCCACGAGGCCAGCTAGCAAAAACTTGCACTTTTGTATAAATGAAATATTACTTTATTATAATGCAAAAGAGAAATGTCTCATTTCTTTTAAAAAATATGAACTATTCTGTCAAAAATGAAAAATTCTAAAAGGATTCCAGGTAGGAATCCTTTTAGATTTCCTGCCTTTGAATATGGGAATGGCGGTGGGGAAATCTCCTTTCCTGGGAATCTGGGATTCCTTTCCAAACTCCAACCAAACGTTGGAATCTTGAATGAATAGGAATTTAGGATTCTAGGAATGGTCCAAAGAATGAACCAAATGTAACCTAAGGGTCCGTTCTATAAGGAAGTTAGAATATGATTAAAAACACTTCTAATTATTACGAGAATTTGGGAAATAGTTGAGTGATTTGATTAATTGTGCTATTACTTTTTGGTTTTCCATGGAAATGTTTGAGCAGGGGGTAAGAAATTTTTCATGGAAATAGAAAAAGATGAAGAACATCTCTGCAAAACACTCGTCTTTTCTTCCCTAACTTATAAAAATTAGCAAAATAAAAATAAAAGTAGCAATCTTTTCAATCATTTTCCAAGTTTTTATCAAACAGGCCCTAAGAGTCTGTTAAAAATAGGAAGAATTTGTAAATGATTATTCTTAGCTGAATGTTTACATTCCTCATATTGTTGTGGGCGTTAATTGCTTTTGCAATTGAATGCGAATGCAGTTCAATAAGTTCTCTCACGAGTGAAAGAGATTGATATTGGGGTTTTTAGAAGCCTCGATCTTCTGAAGTTATAGCCTACTAAAGGACCTTCATTTTTTCGAGACTGCCTTGTACAATGGAGGGTACGCATTGTTTCTTTTTGCAGTCTTTTTTCTTTTAAAAATAATTGTATTCTTGGTCATCTATGTTTGTCTAAATTGTTTGTTATAAGTAGACCATGACATATAAAGTGCGTTACTTTGTTATAAGTATTCATGTCTCATATCTCAATACAAGTGTTATTGTTTTCGTGGTGGCAAGTGCTCAAGAGTGTCCATCAAATATGTAGTCACCAACTTTTGAACATGCAAATAAGCATATTCAACTACCAGTTGGCCTCATATTTCCTTCCCCTTTACAACTTCTAAGGTTGTGACCTGCTCCACCATAACTACTGTAATGCATTCCCACCCTTCATCTTGGTCAGTTTCCTTTGTTTTGTCATCATTCTTCTTGTTTATGTTTGTATTTGGTCTCCCAACTTAAGGTTTAACATATGGTTCATTGAGAGGCAGGAGGGTTGTTTGTGGCCATAAATCAGGCCAATTAAAGGGTGATAAAATGTTTTCATATGCAAGGAGATATGTTTCCACCTTGTAGCAGTTATGAACATGATTTTCCACTTTGTCTGCATGAAATAAGATAGTTGAGGTTACATGTACACATAGTATCCCACTAATCTGCCACACTCTACAAGCACATGTTTTCTTCACCAAATCCACCACATAATTGACATTAGGGCCACTAACTAGATATTCAGGACCACTTACAAATCCGATTTGTACACAACTTTTCATTCTTCTCTATTTTATCAACTATTCTAGGGCAAAGCATAGTAGGGCATTTCATCATTTTATCTATGTTCTTCCTAACCATTTCCATCAATAGATTCCTAATACATTCAAACATGGAAATAATATGTTTGCACCTTGCTTCACATATAAAAGACTTTCACACTTGACAATTGTTATTGATCAAGCTGTTACATGGAAGCAACTCATAGAAAAATGCTCTTGACCAATGACTTGGTGGCTACTCTGCTTTTATCACCCATGTATATGCAACTTTTTTTCTTCTTCTTCATTTCTTCCATAACTCTATTAAAGTACTTTGGAATGTCCTTAGCAAGGCATTGAAGAAACCATGTCTAAGAGCTCTTGGTTTCTTTCTCCACAACAACATAAGTAAAGGGAAACATCCCATTATTTGCATCAGTTCCCACTGCTGATAATAATTGACTAGGATAGGGCCCCTTTATAAAGTAGCCATCTAGCCCTATCACTAGTCTACACCCTTTCAAAAATCCCCTTTTCAAGGGTCCCAAATAGCAATAAAATCTTTTAAATATGTTCTCATTAGGGAAATCTAGATCTTTGTGCACAAAAAACAGTTGATTCAGGCATTGCCCTTTTAATCTCAGCACAGTAACTCCAAAGTTGGCTATATTGATCCTTAAAACTTCCATCTATAAGCTTTCTTGCTTTCTTCTTAGCTCTATAAACCTGGTTCTTACTTATATCAACTCTATGGTCTTTTCTAACAGAATCTCTAAATGATTCCAAAGGCCACTCAGGGTTTGATTTTATGTTATCAACATAAGTATAGGCTAACCATGTTGAATTGACATTAGGACTCCTATATACAGGTCTGTAATTTGAGTGCTTGTTATTAAAAGTCTTCACTTGCATGCTGTCTTCCCTATCCCTATACTTATAAGCATACACTTGCCACTTACAAGGAATGCTGCATTTTCCCCTCACCTTCCATATGTTATTCCTCTTAAAGGTGATACTTTTCTTATTTAAAATTGAATATTGCCTCACTGCCTTCCTAAATATGGTGGCATTGCCAAATCGTATCCGAAGTTCAAACTCAAGGTTCTCCATATCCTTCTCAAGTACAAAAGTTCTGAACCTAAAAGACATAGGAAAGGCTATATCTTCTTCATCACTTGAATGAATGCTAACTAGTTCATCAGAGTTAGCATAGTCGGATTCAATACCATCCTTATCCTCCTCAAATACACCATCGGAATTTTCCTTCATTACCTTTGCCTTCTTTCTACTTTCAGTTGACCTCCAACTTGTATCGAATAATTCATCAAAATCATCAACATTTTCATCAAATTCTTTATGTCTATAGCAACATCATCGCTTCCATTGTCAACAAAATCTTCATCACTATTGTCTTCAAATCCACTACCCATACTAAATTGATCATCAATATCCACATTAAAATCCTCATTAACCAAAGTATCACCAATATCCACATCACCAAACATATCATCAAAACTATCCAAATTGCAATTGGCACCCACATTCTTATCTTTCTTTAGCACATTCACAATTTCATCAACCTAATCTTCAGCTTTCTCAATGTAAACCTCTATGACCCTAAAATTTTGTACATGTGACGTCATAGCAAGGACATCTGCATCCCTCTACAAAAGCCTCAATCCATTTTTCAAGTCCATATTAGGAACCTTAAACCAACATTTTCCTAAGCTCACACACCCAAATTTTGTTGCATCTTCATGAATGTCACCACTAGAAATTCTATCAGGATCAATGTAATCTACATATTCAGTTGACCCACCTTTGTAATGCTTAATAGGTTTGTCAATAAAATCGCCCCCAAAATTTATTTGGATAGTAAATAGTGAGGAGCTAACAACTGTATAAATCATCCAACCAACAAAAAAGATGAAATAATGCAATGTATTAGAAATACACTCTAAACGCATAAACACTAAACACATAAACCCTAAATACATAAACACAACATCTAAATGTAATGCAAAGACAAATCAAATACTTACGGTACATCTTATCCAGATTTGTGCGTGCGTCATCAACCACGAACAACACCCATTCATCCATTCTATTTGATCGCACGCTCATCGATTATGAGTAATAGAGAGATTTTTTGCTTTAGATTATAAGTAAGAGAGGCTTTCTGTATTTCTTCTTGTGTAATATGGAATAAAGCAACATAATATAGTGGGAAGCTCTCAACAACAATCCTTGACGAAAATGCCCTAGATAAATCCACACGTGAATCGTTCGTGTGGTCAAATGAAATAAAAAATGGCCGAAATTGACTAATTGATATAAATTGATATAAGTTGTATGTATAGGGTGCAAAGTGTCGAAAAAAAATATTTAGGGTGCAAATTGATACAATCTTTTAGTTTGGGGTGCATTAGTGTCTGTTGACCTTAAAGTCAATTAATCTTATTTTGATAATTACAATAAGTTAATATAGTGTTATTTAACTCGATTGTTCCAATGATGATAGCCATTAGCCGATATCTTTTCCAACCAAGTGTGACGTCAAACCGATATAGTCAAACTCTCACACAAAGCTCCACAAATGCTTTCACTCACAAGAAATGAACTCAAATGATCTCCATGTGCTTCACAAAGAATCAAAACCAAGAAAGGATCAAGAACATCAAACAAGTAAAGATACGCACAAGAAAATCAAGCATCACGAAGACTCGAATTATCATTAAATGGAGTGAGTGCTTAGATTTTATGTAAAGATACTTTATTGATCAAATTCCTATAGCTCAAACATATTCATGCATCTTTTAAAGATTGATTCAAACTAGCTTGAAATTGAATTTATTTGAAAAACATCATTTTACAAAAATCGAGTTTCAAAATAAATTCATATTAATTTTAAATGATCATATTTTAAGCTATAATAAAAATGGGTATCTTAGAAACATATATTTGAGGTTCAAAAATCATTAGAATTTTATTTGGAACTAAATTATTAAATTGGAAAAATATTTTTATTTTACATTTAAAATTCGCTCAATTTCTGTCCAGTTTTGATCTAACGGTAAAATGGAGGCCTTCCCGAACTCCGATCATTTTGAATTTTTTACAGTAGTTAGACAACATCTCCTGAAAATTTTGACTAAAATTTGAGCATGATCCAACGGTCTAATTGAGATAAATTAACAAAACAATTTTGAATTGTTTTGTCAAAACTAGCTGTTAGAAAGTTTGAAAATGTATACCTTGGAGCCAAAACCTCTCTTAATCATCCCCAACGGCCATATGATTTTGTAAGCTATAAATATGATGTCTTAGACATGTTTTAATACACTTGAATCATTCTACAAACTTATTTTACATATATACAAAGTTATTCAAGTATTCAATTCATCTTATTGATCAAATTCTTCATTTTTGAGCTATATATTTTGATCAATTTTGATATCTCTTAGTGTGAGCTTCATTTGTATTTTGTTATACACAAGAGAGATATTGTACATTGGTGTTAGCCACCAAAACTTATTCAAATCATATTTGTGAGAAGTGTATCTCATAGAATAGCAAGAGGGATTTCTTGTGAGAGTATTGAGGGTGTTTCAATACTTGTAAGAGTGTGTGAGAAGAATACACTTGTAGAGGTTTGATCTTCACCCGGAAGGAGATCGGTTATAGTGGAAATTCTCGGGGAACTAACCGAGCGCGGAGTAGGGGGAACAAGCCGAACCGTGTGGACAAAAAATCTTCGACTTCAAATTGGTTCAATCTTTCTTACTCAATCTCTTTATTATTGATTGTTTAAATTGTTTGAGATTACTTATTTATTTGCTCTTATACTTGATTGTTTATTTGCTTACATTCCTTGATAAATTTGTTTAGTAAATTATTTTACTTAAACATTTTCGAAAAGATTTTTAATTCCGTATTAAGTTTTTAAAACCCTATTCACCCCCCCCCCTCTAGGGTATTTTCCGACCTACAATTGGTATCAGAGGTTGTACTCTTATTTTGATTTAACAATCTTAGAGTTTACGATCATGTCTATATATCAAGGAACCGGTCTTTCTGAAGGTCTCTCCACCCATAGACCACCTCTATTTGATGTTAAAAATTATAGCTATTGGAAAAATAGAATGAGCATATTTTTACAATCTAGTGATTTTGAACAATGGAGAGTTGTAGTTGAAGGACCCTATGAAATTAACAAAAAGGATGATAATGGAAAAAAAATTCCTAAGAAAATGTCCGAGTATGATGAAAATGATATTAAGAAAATTCAATATAATGCCAAAGCCTTAAATGCTTTAAATTGTGCATTAAGCATGGATGAATATAACAAAATTTCTAGTTGCAAAACGGCTAAAGAAATTTGGGATAAACTTGAGGTTACCTACGAAGGAACCACTCAAGTTAAAGACGATAACATAAATATGCTTGTTCATGATTATGAATTATTTAAAATGGAGCCTAATGAATCTCTTGCTTCCATGTATAGTAGATTTTCTATTATTACTAATGATTTAGATCTTCTTGGAAAGGTTTATTCTAATGAAGATAAAATAAGAAAAATTCTTAGGATTCTTCCAAAGAAATGGCGAACGAAAGTGACGGCGATTCAAGAAGCAAAGAATCTCAAAACACTTAGCATGGACGAGCTTTTGGGTTCACTTAAAACCCATGAGAAGGAATTGGCGAGAGAAGAAGAAAGTGATTCAAAAGCCAAAAAGTCTCTAGCTCTCAAAGCAACTCAACTAGATAATGATGAAGAGTTGATGATAGAAGATGAGGATATGGCTCTTCTTTCTGGAAAATTCATAAAATTTCTAGCCAAGAAGAAGAAATTTCAAGGAAAATGAAACAACTTTGATCCTTCATCAAGAAGAAACAATGATCGATCTATTCAACCAAGAGTTGAAAATGAAGAAGAAAAGAAGTGTTTCCATTGCCATGAACCAGGGCATTTCAAAACAAATTGCCCGGTTAGAAGAAAGGAAAGAAGAGACAAAAGAGACAAAGCCTTCAAGCAAGTACGACACGCCCTCAAAGGTACTTGGAGTGATTCCGAAGAAGGTGAATCCAATGCCGATTCTAGCGACGAGGAAACGGCAAATCTTTGCCTTATGGCAAGAGACGATGAGGTACACTCTTCTTATGACTCATCTAGTGATGATAATGTCTCTATTAATAATGATATACATGATGAGAATGACTATGAAGAATTATATAATATGTTTGAGGAATTGCATAAAAAATTTAAAAATTTATCTAAAATGTATGCAAGCCTCAAAAAGGAAAATTTGATTATTTCTAGCAAGTGTGAAAACTTTGAGAAAGAAAATGTATTTTTGAAAAATGAAAACAAAACCTTGAAGAAAGGAAAAGAGAAAGAAACTCCAAACTCACTTGTATTAGAAAATGTCAAATTGAAAGATCAAGTAGATGACTTAACTAATAGTCTAGCCAAGTTCACCAAAGGAAAGGATAACTTGGATAAATTATTAGGAATGCAAAGATGTGTTTTTGACAAAGCCGGTTTGGGCTATAACCAAATTGACAACCAAAAGGATTACAAAAACTTTTTTAAAACATACACACCTCATGATCCCACTCATCTTTGCTCATATTGTGGTAGAAATACTCATTATGTGGATCATTATTTTTATCGAAATGAAAGTTTCCCTAAAAGGAAGCTTGCTTGGGTTCCAAAAGGAACCATTATGTTTGCTAACCCAAAGGGACCCAACACATTTTGGGTACCAAAGGAGAAGTTACTTAAAGTTATGGTGTAGGTGTGCTTGAAAGCCAAAGGAAGCAAAACCAAGTGGTTCTTGGATAGTGGTTGCTCAAAGCACATGACGGGAGACAAGAACAACTTCTTAAGTCTTATTCCCAAGAAAGGAGGGAATGTGACTTTTGGGGACAACGCCAAGGGCAAAATCATTGGTATAGGTAAGGTTGGTAATAAATCTTCTTATATTGATAATGTTTTACTTGTTGATGGTTTAAAACATAACTTGCTTAGTATTAGTCAATTGTGTGATAAAGGTTATGAAGTTATTTTTAAATCCGAATGTTGCATTGTTAAAAATATTAGTGATAATTCTATCTTGTTTGTTGTTTATAGATCAAATAACGTATATACTCTTGAACTTGATGATTTATCTCAACAAAATATTAAATGTTTATCTGTGTTAAATGATGCTTCTTGGTTATGGCATAGAAGATTAGGTCATGCTAATATGGATTTAATTAATAAATTATCTAAAAAGGAATTAGTTAAAGGATTGCCAAAAACTAAATTTGTTAAAGATAAAATTTGTGATGCATGTCAACTTGGTAAACAACACAAGTCTTCCTTTAAATCTAAGAAAGATATTACTACTACTAGACCACTTGATATGTTACATTTAGATTTATTTGGACCTAATTCGGTTGCTAGTTTAGGTGGTAAATTGTATGCCTTTGTGATTGTTGATGATTTTTCTAGATTTACTTGGGTATTCTTTCTTGCTCATAAAAATGAAACACCTCATGTATTTGCTAAATTCTGTAGAAAAATTCAAAATGAAAAGGGTGCTTCTATTATACATGTTAGAAGTGATAGAGGTAGAGAATTTGATAATATTGATATTGAGAATTTTTGTGATGAGCATGGTATTAATCACAACTTTTCGGCACCTAGAACTCCTCAACAAAATGGTGTGGTTGAAAGGAAAAATAGATCTCTTCAAGAGATGTCTAGAACCATGTTACATGAACATTCTTTACCGGAATATTTTTGGGCGGAAGCCGTTAATACCGCATGCTATGTAACTAATCGTGTTATTATTCGTAAAAAGTTAAATAAGACACCCTATGAATTATGGAATGACAAGAAACCAAATATTGCATATTTTAAAGTTTTTGGTTGCAAATGTTTTATTTTAAATGATCGTGATCACTTGAGAAAATTTGATGCTAAATCCGATGAAGGAATTTTTCTTGGGTATGCCACTAATAGTAAAGCATATAGAGTTTATAACAAGAAAAGTTTAGTAGTACAAGAATCTATGCATGTTGTATTTGATGAGACAAATCCTTTCTCACCCATAGTACGTTCCGATGACGATGTTGAAATTATCCAAAAGGTTTCGGATATTCAAATTTATGATACATCTAAGGAAGAAACTTCGAGTGCTCAAGCTCCTCCTAAGGAGTTAGAAAATACAACCGAGCAAAACTCGAATGATTTGCCTAGGAGTTGGAAATTTGTGTCCAACCACCCTATTGATCAAATTCTTGGAGATCCATCTAGTAAGGTTATGACTAGATCATCCTTAAGAAATGTTTGCAATAATGTGGCATTTGTTTCTCAATATGAGCCTAAAAACATAAATGAAGCCGAACAAGATGAATCTTGGATGATGGCTATGCAAGAAGAGCTCAATCAATTTGAGAGAAATAAAGTGTGGACACTTGTTCCCAAACCTAATGATCATACTATTATATGCACTAAATGGGTATTTCGAAATAAAAAGGATGAAAATGGTGTTATTGTTAGAAATAAAGCTAGACTTGTTGCCCAAGGATACAATCAAGAGGAGGGCATTGATTATGAAGAAACATACGCACCCGTAGCTCGTTTAGAAGCAATTCGCATGCTACTTGCTTATTCATGTTTTAAGAATTTTAAATTATATCAAATGGATGTGAAAAGTGCTTTCTTGAATGGTTTTATTGAAGAGGAAGTTTATGTGAAACAACCTCCCGGTTTTGAAAATCATATTTATCCGGATTATGTATTTAAATTATCTAAAGCATTGTATGGTTTAAAACAAGCACCTAGAGCATGGTATGATAGATTAAGTTCATTTTTAATTAACAATGGTTTTGTTAGAGGCAAAATTGATACTACCTTATTTATCAAAAATCATAATAATGACATGCTACTTGTACAAATCCTATGTTGATGATATTATATTTGGTTCTACTAACGACAATCTTTGCAAAGAATTTTCTACTTGTATGCAAAAGGAATTTGAAATGAGCATGATTGGAGAAATGAACTACTTCCTTGGATTACAAGTGAAACAATGCAAAGAAGGCATCTTCATTAATCAAGAGAAGTATGTAAAGGAGCTTTTAAAGAAATTTGACATGGAAGGAGCCAAATCCATGAGCACTCCTATGAGTTCAACATTGAAACTTGACAAAGACGAGAAAGGTAAAATTGTGGACATCAAGAAATATCGAGATATGATTGGTAGTTTATTATATTTGACGGCGTCTAGACCGGACATTATGTTTAGTGTATGTCTTTGTGCACGATTCTAAGCGGATCCTAAAGAATCACATTTGCTTGCCGTAAAACGAATTTTTCGTTATCTTTCCGGTACTAGTTCATTGGGTTTGTGGTATCCAAGAGAAAACACATTTGACCTAATAAGTTATTCCGATGCGGATTTTGCGGGTTGCAAAATCGATAGGAAAAGCACTAGTGGCACATGTCATTTTCTAGGACACGCACTAGTATCTTGGTCAAGTAAGAAACAAAATTCGGTGGCCCTTTCAACAGCTGAAGCGGAATACGTGGCGGCCGGAAGTTGTTGTGCACAAACTTTATATATTAAACAGCAACTAGAAGACTTTGGAATTAGTCTTAGCCACATTCCCATTAAATGTGACAACACAAGTGCCATAAGTTTGACCAAGAACCCTATACAACACTCACGTACTAAGCACATTGTGATAAGATATCATTTTATTCGTGATCATGTGCAAAAAGGTGATGTTGATATTGAATTCGTTGGCACCGAATCGCAATTTGCGGATATATTCACTAAACCACTTTCGGATGATCGTTTTTGCACTATTCGACGTGAACTCGGTATGACTAGAGCTTGTGATATCTAGTTTATTCTAAAAAGTTCATAAAAGGGATTGATAATGCTTAATTTTGAGCATACATTATTTTATGCTTAATTTTCTTTTATTTTTATTTTATAAAATTTGCTTGCTTTAATGTACACATTATTATGAGTATTAACAAATATTTTTGCAACTTTAAATTGATAATTACTGATTCCCTACTTTTTGATGAAGAAAAAGGGGGAGAAGTATGTGTGTTATGCAAGTATTTTCATTTTAATAATTGCATGTATATTTTTATCTATGCACCTATTTAGGGGGAGCATATTATTTATATGCTTAAAATTATTATCTTTTTATAAACACACATTAACTCTATTGTCATCATCAAAAAGGGGGAGATTGTTGACCTTAAAGTCAATTAATCTTATTTTGATAATTACAATAAGTTAATATAGTGTTATTTAACTCGATTGTTCCAATGATGATAGCCATTAGCCGACATCTTTTCCAACCAAGTGTGACGTCAAACCGATATAGTCAAACTCTCACACAAAGCTCCACAAATGCTTTCACTCACAAGAAATGAACTCAAATGATCTCCATGTGCTTCACAAAGAATCAAAACCAAGAAAGAATCAAGAACATCAAACAAGTAAAGATACGCACAAGAAAATCAAGCATCACGAAGACTCGAATTATCATTAAATGGAGTGAGTGCTTAGATTTTATGTAAAGATACTTTATTGATCAAATTCCTATAGCTCAAACATATTCATGCATCTTTTAAAGATTGATTCAAACTAGCTTGAAATTGAATTTATTTGAAAAACATCATTTTACAAAAATCGAGTTTCAAAATAAATTCATATTAATTTTAAATGATCATATTTTAAGCTATAATAAAAATGGGTATCTTAGAAACATATATTTGAGGTTCAAAAATCATTAGAATTTTATTTGGAACTAAATTATTAAATTGGAAAAATATTTTTATTTTACATTTAAAATTCGCTCAATTTCTGTCCAGTTTTGATCTAACGGTAAAATGGAGGCCTTCCCGAACTCCGATCATTTTGAATTTTTTACAGTAGTTAGACAACATCTCCTGAAAATTTTGACTAAAATTTGAGAATGATCCAACGGTCTAATTGAGATAAATTAACAAAACAATTTTGAATTGTTTTGTCAAAACTAGCTGTTAGAAAGTTTGAAAATGTATACCTTGGAGCCAAAACCTCTCTTAATCATCCCCAACGACCATATGATTTTGTAAGCTATAAATATGATGTCTTAGACATGTTTTAATACACTTGAATCATTCTACAAACTTATTTTACATATATACAAAGTTATTCAAGTATTCAATTCATCTTATTGATCAAATTCTTCATTCTTGAGCTATATATTTTGATCAATTTTGATATCTCTTAGTGTGAGCTTCATTTGTATTTTGTTATACACAAGAGAGATATTGTACATTGGTGTTAGCCACCAAAACTTATTCAAATCATATTTGTGAGAAGTGTATCTCATAGAATAGCAAGAGGGATTTCTTGTGAGAGTATTGAGGGTGTTTCAATACTTGTAAGAGTGTGTGAGAAGAATACACTTGTAGAGGTTTGATCTTCACCCGGAAGGAGATCGGTTATAGTGGAAATTCTCGGGGAACTAACCGAGCGCGGAGTAGGGGGAACAAGCCGAACCGTGTGGACAAAAAATATTCGACTTCAAATTGGTTCAATCTTTCTTACTCAATCTCTTTATTATTGATTGTTTAAATTGTTTGAGATTACTTATTTATTTGCTCTTATACTTGATTGTTTATTTGCTTACATTCCTTGATAAATTTGTTTAGTAAATTATTTTACTTAAACATTTTCGAAAAGATTTTTAATTTCGTATTAAGTTTTTAAAACCCTATTCACCCCCCCTCTAGGGTATTTTCCGACCTACAGTGTCATTTAGTCTTTTAAAAAATAGGTTAAGGTGTTCAAATCCCTTTTTACATTAGTATAGATGCACTGATTTAAAGACTTTTTGCATGTCTAGGGTCCACACCTCGAGAATTTAAAACATGCGATCCAAACAAAAATTAAAAATGTGTTCATCCTAGTTTTGCAGTGTCAATCACTATTCTATAAGAAACAATACAAATATAAATGTCTTTTGCAAAATTTATATTAACTTTACGATATTAAGAGCATCTCCTACAATTGTGTAAAAATTTCAATGTAAATTCTTATCAATCAACTTTTACACAAAACTTGAAGCGAAAAATTTTTTCTCTAATAGTACTTTTGTTAATTCTTATATAAATTTTAAAACAGTTAATAAGATATCAACACATGTTAAATATTATTTTATATTTTTCCCTCAATTTTTTATACATAATCTTATATTCACAATGGATCTTGATTTATAACCCTTGATGAGTATATTTCAAATATATAATTTTATGAAAATATATATTTTGCATTAAAACATGTCTCATTTTATAGTTTTAGGTGGCGTTTGATAAAAAAACTGAAAACTGAAACTGAAAAAACTGTTTGTATACTTCTGAAAATTGCATTTGAAAAAATGTTTTATGTTTGAATATAACACATCTGAAAACTAATTTTTTTAATATGACAATTTTGCCCTTATTAGTTTATTTAGATCACTTGTAAAATGAGAAATAAAGAGGGTAACATAGGTATTTTACAATAAGGTGTTTTAAGTTTTCAGATTTAAGCGACAAATTTGCCACTTAAAATTTTTGCTCCAAATTTTCAGTTTTAAGTTAAGAACTACTTAATTTTTTTAACAAACAAACAACTCTGAAACAACTTAAATATGAAAACTTTAAGTTTTCCGATTTAAGTGGCCAAAACAAACAACCCTTTAGTAAAAAAATGAAGAAATAAAAAGCTAACGTGGCAGTGTAAATTGAGAGTGTATTTTACATGACTAATTGTAGACACCCCAATCTGTGACCCCCGCAAGAACCCTAACGACCTTCGAGAAGTACTAATTCTGGAGTCCGGGACCCACCCGAACCCGAAACTGCCCCGAAAGGGTTTGTTGGCCAAACAAACCTATTTTTAAGGGGAATTGTCGCACTACAAAACAGTATGTCGCGCGACAATCACCTCTGCCACCAGACCATCCACTCTCTGACACATCAGTCTGTCAGAAACATCACTTCAGCCGTTTGTCGCGCGACATGGTACACATTGTCGCGCGACACATGCCCTTTCTGGGGAAGTGTCGCGCGACATTCTTCCCCGAGCACTATAAATAGGCCAACACTCCTAAGGGTTCAAACACAGCAACTTGGGACTAAAGAATTATTGGCTTATATCTATTTTTCTCGTCTTTCGTCAAGCATTTTTCATTATCGTCTTATTTCTGAAGAATTATCAAATCTATTCTCGACACTCGATGTGTCCCGCTTCTGGAATCGAATTCTAGAAAATATCTAAAGAATGAAAAGATTATTATCGCCGGAGATCTCTCTGCCATATTATATTTTCTTTCTTATTATTATTCTCGTCGGGAAGGTAAAGAAAGTCTCTTCTAGTATTTAACATTGGATATTTGTGTACTTATTTTACTTCTGTTGTTTTGTCCACATTTTATTTGAATAAACTTATTGCCAAGTTACAAATAGTCTACTATTTCCAAAACAGAGGACCCTAATAAAATCATTCACAAAATCAGAAGAGTAAGTATATTATTATTTGGACAAAATTCCATTTTCAAAACCTGGACTGATAAAACTTACTTAGGAATTAAAAAAACCCGGTATATCCTATCTCTTTCATAGATTGTGATATGTTTGGTAGAATTCTCCTCAAGAGTTGTAATTCCATATTAAATTAGTCCCGATACAAGATCCGAACTTTTCTAAAAGAAGTTAGAAACCGTCATTATCTGAGAAATAATACGGGAAACTTTTCCTAAAAAAATAAACTTTTGTCACTTGTATTTACATTTCCTAAAACAAAACACTGGATCTCGGAACACAAAGGTTTTTATCCCTTTCCCCGTTTTCCCCAGAAATTAGGGTTTTTCACTTGAAAATTAGTAGACTGTCAGTAAAAGCATCCATGTTTTTCAACATAAAATAAACATATAAGACCACAAGAGACCGAAAGGGCAGAATGGGTGCTTAACACCTTCCCAATCTGTAACATAGTTTTTCGAACCCTATAGAAATCCTGGTTTCGTAGACAAACGTGTAAGGAAAGGCTTATATGTAGCCTTTCCTCTTACACGCCCCTTTTTGTCCGTTTTCTCGTAAAACTTACTGGCGACTCTGAACAAATCCTTTTGCATCTAGAAATAGAATATAGGGACACCCGATGTTGAATCTTCAACACGACGAAGCAAATGGAACGACATAATCCTTTCTGACATTTTAGACGCCCAAGGACGGGAATGAGACCCGGGGGCCACATTTGCGGATTCTCACAGTGGTGACTCTGCTGGGTACACTAGAAAACTAGACTCTTATATGTGGACTTTTTGTTTATTTATTGAATACTTGCTTTTACTGCTTTCCCTACTTATGTTAATTGATTGAGAAGAAACCTTTTTTTAAAAATAGAAGCTTTCAAAAATATGTAATAAAGATAATGATATTTATAAAACGAACCTTTCGAACTTTTCATGCACTTTCACAAGTCATGCATTGGTCCTACGAGTGTGAATTTACTCCAAACCCTCGGAAGTATTATAAGTGAGTAGGGAGCTGGCCTGCTTGGGCCAACATAAACCGAAAGCATTTACTTCCACTCTCTTTGGCCAAGTACGCCCCCGAGGTATATCGAGTGACGAGAACACTCACGTACCCGGGAAGTATATCAAAAGGCTCTTGCACGTACCCGCCCCTGGGGTATATCGCAAGGTCTTGCCAAAAAGGAGGGAGCCTTAACCGTTCGTACACCTGCGCTGCATATAAAATTGAGTCAGCTAAAAGACTTGTCAAACAGCCATAGGGGATGTACCACCTTACGGTTTACTTTACACCGCCTTTTTAAAACCCGAGTCTTTTCTCGGCAATTTTTAGTGATTCCTTTGGCAAAAATCGAGTCGCATCATAGTCTACCTTCATCTTCACCACGTGATTTTGTCTACAGCCGTAATACGACGACAGTCTGGAAGGTTGGGCCGGTCGAGATCATACTGGAAAATTAGTAAGACCAAGCACACCCGCAATGGCCGATGGATGCGAGAATCAAGAGACATATCAGAGCCTAGCCGAGGCATCTGCACCTCAGCTAACTTTAGCTGAAATGAAATGTTTACTAATGACCGTTAGCAAGAATTTAGCAAGCCTCACGACCGAGCAACAGGGTACCCGAATCCAAATAGAAGAGTTGTCAGCCGAACGAACTGCACCACCGGGGTTCGAACGGCTACTACCGAATCGGGATCAGAATCAAGGCAATCTTCACAAATGTTTCCCCCGATCCAAGGAACCAACCCACCGCAAACGGGTTCCATCACAACCGGTCCCATTCAAACCGATCCTAACAATCAGAATTAATGGGGCCCAAATTCAAGCCCCACTTATCAACAACAAGAGCCACCCATCGTCTGGCCACAACCCCAACCAGGCCTTGATCCCCAATACTAGCCATGGCCACAAGTTCCCGCAAGGCCTATTCCATCCCCGGCCCTAGTAGCCCTTCATAATGAATACCCAGACATCAACCGACTTCGGGCAGTGTATGCAGAATCGGTTATAGATCGGGAACATCCCGACGAAGTGTCAAGAGAAAGTGAAGAAATGAAGAAACTAAAGGAGCAGATGAAGGTTCTGCAAAGGGGGATTTCTCTAATAAAAGGAGCAGACGAGATTACAGATATGAATGCCTTCTCCCTCTACCCAGAAGCAAGATTACCCCAGGGATTCAAGCTCCCTTCCATCACTAAGTTCACAGGAACCACACCCCCTAAAACTCATCTACAATCCTACATCAGATCCATGCAAGTGTCCAGTTGTGGAGAGCCAAAATTAGCTCAATCCTTTCACATGACTCTCACGGGAGCCGCCCTGAGATAGTTTTTTGATCTGGAAAGACATCACATAAAGACTTGGGGAGACATTGTCAAGGAGTTCATGAATAAATACGGGTCCAACGAAGATTTGGAAATTACTCGCAAAAACCTGGAAATAGCCAAGCAAGGCAAGAAAGAAAGCTTTAGTGATTTCGTCACACGCTGAAGAGAGATGGCCTCCCAAATGTCCAAGCGGCCCGATGAAAAAGAATAGTTGGAGATCATACAGAAGAATTTCACTCCAGCCGTATTGAGTTGCATGGGAAAACATGTATTCCCACACTTCAGAGCCCTGTTAAGCATGGGGTCACAAGTAGAAGAAGAGTTGGCCAAGAAAGCAGAGATCGACACCAAGAAAGCCTCATACACCGGGAGAAAGACGGCAATTTCAACCGTCAACCAACTAAGCTCAAACCCCTATCAACAAAACCTATTTCAGCAGCCACAATAAGCACCTCCGATGAGTTGGCCCTCACAAGGAGACTCTTCGAGCACTGATGTTAAGAAAATGAGGAACTTTTGGACCCTTCCACTACCTTGGTCGAAAGCCTGGAACTACTCTGAAAGGCCGGACTAATCACTCCACTCAACCCACGCCCCCCACCAAACCCTATTCCCAGCACCTAGAGAATGAATGAGAATTGTGCATACCATCAAGCCGCAGACCATGACACGGAACGCTGTTTAGCTCTCCGCCATCGTATACAAGACTTAATCGAAGCTGGTACCATTCCCGCACCCGGCAGGCCCAATGTTACTAACAACCCCCTTCCTAACCATGCTCCACATGCGGAATTAATGCCTTGACCACTGGTGAAGAAGGCTTTGATCCCGTGGGACTTATTCGAGACGACCCAGCCTACAAGTCACCCGCTGTGCCACCAAAAATGACTCAAGTTGCACCAGGCCTCAATCCAATAATTGACTAATGGATGGCTAAGATGAACTTCCTACCCGGGCAGGGGCTAGGAAAGGCCAATCAAGGGATCTCACAACCACTTACAATCAAAACCAATCCTGGAAAATCTGGAATATGATGGACCCATGATAAGAAGAAACAACCATGGAAGCCCCGAGGCCTTCCCAATGAGACAATTTGTATGACAGAGACCTCCCCCAAGACTTTTAGTTGGTCAGCGAAACCAGAATCATCAGAAGACTCAGAAGGATCAGACCCAGCATCCCTTTGGATACAACAAATCACCCGTTCAGGAAGGGTATATCAGCCACCACCGATGGATGCCGAGAAATCACCTCCTTCTAAGGAAGTATGAGAGGATCGAGTACTGGAACAATTAAAGAAAACTCAGGCACACATCACCATTTGGGGCCTCTTGCTTGCCTCCAAACCTCACAAGATCGCCTTCATCAAACTCCTAGACGAGGCCGTCATATCACCAGATTCCACGCCAGAACAACTGCCAAATATGATTGGGTCACTTACAGTCCAAAAAAGTCTATCATTTTCAGATGAAGACTTATCTCCACTAGAAAATAAACACAGTCTGGCCCTCCATATTACTGTCCGGGCCCGAGAAAAAATTCTGCCACAAGTCTTCATTGACAATGGGTCAACCATAAATGTATGCCCTTTGAAGACCGTCAAATGTCTGGGTATCTTAGACTCAGAACTTTCTCTGTTAGCTGTAACAGTTAAAGCCTATGACAACACTAGGAGGCCCGTTCTGGGCTCTCTAAAGCTCGATCTCATGGTCGGTCCCGAAAACTTCTCAGCCGACTTTCAAATCATAGACATTCCCTCCAGTTTTAACCTCCTGTTGGAAAGAGCATGGCTACAAGACATAGGAACACTCCCCTCCTCCTTACACCAGAAGATCAAAATCCCGTTCGAAGGGAAGATAATCACCATCCAAGGAGATCCTGAAAGGACCTTGGCGGATTTAGAATTACCTGTCTTGGGCATCGAGAGTCAAAGCATACAGCTGGGAGGCTTTTTTTATGAGCCTCAAGTGCAAGCCCTCACTACCCAGAGAATCAAGTATCTTTCCCCTAATAATATCCCCGGTCTCAGCACCAAAATCACAAATATGCTGAGAATGATGAAATACTTACCTGGAGCTAGTCTAGGAATGGGGAAACCAGGATTACTTCAGGCCTTAGAACCAGTAATGAGGCATGAAAGAGGGGGGTTGGGGTACCAACACACTGAAAAAGACAACAAAGAGAAAAGGGGTCGAATGCATCAGTATCCAAGTTTTAGCTCTCTTAATGGGTTTTTTGTCAAAGAATGAGAGGACTTCCCCTATTGCAGCTTTCAAGAGCCTTGGAGAAACAGCGACGGAGAGAACCTTCTAGGATGGAAAATCTTCTATGAGGACGATGATTAAGCCAAAATATTGCATTTTTATATGTATTTAGGTGGCTTAATATGCATGAATTTGATTTTAATTATCCTAAATTGTTAAGAATTGAGATTTAATCATGAAATAGGATAGTATGTTTGTTTCTAGTGCATTATAACCTTTTTATAGGTTAAAAGTGAACAAGAACGAATCTAAAAGCAAATTCCCCCAAAGTTAGTCATTACCGGTCAAATTCGGAGCTGAATTGAGTTCAAGAAGTGAACCGAAAGCAAATTCCAAGCTCAATCATGAAGGAAGTTGATGGAAGAGACTAAGAGAAGCCAATAGAATAGTCCCAAGCAAAGAAGAGTCATTTGAATCAAACCGAGAAATTTTTTAATGAAGAAGAGATTCACCGCGTGCAATGCTGATGTTCTAGCCAATTATGGTATTTATCCGTGCTGAATTTGAAGAAAACTCCAGAAATAGAAGTTGTAGATCTCTGAGTTATCTACGCGTAGGCGAAAACCTTACATCAATCGGAGTTCGGAGTACAAAGTTATGGCAGAAATACGATCAGTGCACCAGTGGATTGAGTTTGAGCGCGAAAGAATACCTAAATTTATGATGCAGATATTTATTGAATGGGGTCCTTAGCCTAGATGGCAAGTGACCAGCTCTCTACTCATGCTTAGTCCAGTGTTCGAATCCCGCGGCCAACAAGTTTAAGAAATTAAGGTAGACTTTGTCTCTCGAGCCAACGACTTGATAGACGACAAAGCTAAAAATAGCTTTTGAATTATTATCTTTATTATTATTTATTTTATTTTATTAATTAGTTTAATTTTTGAATTTTGAAAAAAAAATTAATGTCGATGATATTTTAGGTTTTAGGTTAATTTTGGGAAGAACAATCGTCATTTTATTTTCTTTCATTCTATTTTCTTTGGGTAGAGAAGAACAGTCGTCATTTTATTTTCTTTCATTCTATTTTCTTTGAGTAGAGAAGAACAGTCGTCATTTTATTTTCTTTCATTCTATTTTTTTTTAGTAGGGAAGAACAGCCGTCATTCTTGTTCTTCAATAATTCCCAATTTCCTTGCGTAACTAGAAAGAGATATTTTAATTTGGTTTATGGCTTGTATTGAAGAAGAAATAACGTATAATTCTATTTCAATTTGAGTTGAGCGAGTCCCATTACAGTTCTTCAATAACTGCGTAACTGTAAGTTTTTCCTTTCATTCAATTTTATTTTTAATTTATTTCAATTAATGCTCATTAATGCTTATATATTGTTAGTTAATTATGTGTTTGAATGTGATTGATGATTGAAATCCATGCATAATTTATAATATATATTAGATTTTTTTATAGATTCCCGCGTAGAACCCTAAAAAATATATGTTTTCTTATTTTAATCATAACTTGCTCGTTTCTTGGCCGATTTTGATGATCCACCTATTAAAACGACCGCGATCGAATTTTCTACAAAATCTTACTGTTTTGGGGATCTAAATTGCGAAATTTCCTGAGGACAGTAGGCGATTTTCGTGACTGCTAGTGTGCTATTTTTTTCAAAATTGTTTTAAACCGTATTTTTAATTTATTAATTGTTCCTTAGTTTTAATTGCTGTGAAATTTTGCGTGATTATTCAATTATATTTCAGAAATATGTTTTCTCAATTTGTGATTGAATTTATCATATTTTGCTTAATTTTTATCAATATGCTAGCGTAATTTAGTAGTTAGGGGTTCGTAGCAAAAGCATGACAGACTAGTGTGAGTATATGATTCAATTGTGATTGTGGCTTGAATTTCTCATTGGTTATAGGTCAATTAATAAATCTGGAAAATATAGTAACTTTTCATGTGTTAAAAACATGAATTTTTAAGATTATTTCTCGATTATTCGACAAAAGAACCGAAAAACCTCAAATTACGAATTTGTGTACTAAAACTTTAACGAGGCTGAATAGAGGACGGTCCTTATACTTTATTGAGCTGAGTTAGTTATCCAAATAATTTGGGAGCTTTGAGCGCTGTTTTGGTGTCATTCCAAAATCGATACCGAAATAGTGCTAATTTTAGCTTTTAATGACTTTTTAAGAACGGTTTTGACGTATGTCATGCATATGCATAATCAAATCTTAGAAATAAGTTAAGCTTTTGATATTTACTAAAATTGATTAAATTTAGTTTTTTTTTGTCACGCACTAGCATTACTAAGTGAAAATTATTTTTTGTAAAAAATAAATTATAAGTTCCCTTATTGAAAACTAAATCTACATGCAGCTTATATGAGTCTTGTCATGCACTTCTCATGATATGCTCGTGAACTTTAGTATTTAATAATTGGTAAATTAAGGACATTCATTTTTAATAGGAACTCAGGTCCACAGTCATTTCTTGAATCAGTTGGTCATACTATCTGTAATGTCGTAGCTATGGATACCCCTAACACTCTTTTCCCATTTTATTAGACACTTGTTTTAGTTGCTGCTTATTTTATCCTTACTTTATTTTTTTTATTTTATTTATATTTATATTTATTTATTTATTTATTTTTTTTTATTTTTTTTTATTTTTTTTTTCTTTTAAGTTTTAAATTTGCCCGATTCATCAGGCGGAATATCATATGTCGGTATGGGGTCCCACATGAGATCATCTCGAACAACGGCACCTACTTCGAAGGAGAGACTAATACAGTCATGGAGGAATACTGTATTACCCGACACAGATTTTCGCGATACAGACCACAAACCAATGGGGCAGTTGAGGCCGCCAACAAGAATCTGAAGAATATCCTAAGCAAGATGACCGACACTTGCCGAGACTGGCCCGAAAAATTGCCATTATGGGGATACCGCACCACTGAGAGGGTCTCTACAGGGGCAACCCCATTTTCCCTTACATACGGGATGGAAGCAATCCTCCCTGTTGAATTAGAGGTCCCCTCCTTTAGAGTAACGCTAAAGAATCAAGTTAATGAGCTGGAGTGGGTCTAGGCAAGTTATAACGAGCTGGCCTTGCTAGATGAGAAGAAATTGAGAGCCGCATACCACCACCAAGGGTATCAGAAGAGAATCGCTCGAGCATTTAACCAGAAAGTAAAGACTCGGGGTATCAATGAGAACGACATCGTGTTGAAAGAAATTCAAGAACCAGCCAGAGACCCAAGGGGAAAGTTCGGGTGGAAGTGGACAGGGCCATACATCGTCAAAGAGATTGATACAGGGGGTGCGGCCATACTCGCTGACTTAGACGGACAATTACTGCATTCACCAGTCAACATGGATCGACTGAAGAAGTATTACCAATAGATATGACATGTATAGATAAGAACTACATAAACCTGAGCCCCAACTCAAACTTGTGTTTTTGAAAAATTAAAAGGGGAACGTAGGCAACCTGAGAAGTTACTTCAGGCCCGGTTAAACACTATAAAGAAATTTATTTTTCATAAACAGTCCTTTGTATATTATTAAGGTGGTTCAGAACACCGGAAGTTACAAAGGAGATACAGCATAAGAAAAACCTAATCCCCAGGGGTTGGCCAAGCAGGGTCCTCCGTGGCCAAATTAATTCGAGCCTCATCCAGGATCTGGTACACAAAGACGATGCTCTCCTCTGTGGGCTCAGAATCCATGAACCGGAACTACTCCATTTGGAAGGGATCATTAATCAGCTCCCCTTCAGAGATCCCCCAACAAGAACGGATAATGTCAGCCCGGAGGGGCCGGGTAATACCAAAACGGGCATAGTTGAACTGACGAGTCAGTTGAGCACGCCACATTCTCTCCACTGATAAGGAAACATGCTGGGTCACAAACTTAGACTCGGAAGAGAAGTTGAACTACCGAAGAAGACGTCCTAGGAGATAAGAGGAGGTGAACCAGAGCCCACGGAGCCGAACATAATTATGCCCCCCGGTACTAAGCATCATCGCCCTCAGCTTCCACCAAGGAATGTTCCACCGAATAGCCTGAAAATTCTTTGAAAACCACACCGTCCAATTAGAGGAGAACATGGTCAAGGCACCAAAGAGAGGATGACGGACGAAGTGCGTCGGGTTATCAAGTCGAACCCCGTTGAAACCCACCGATCGAAAACACTCCAACATCCACATGTATAGCAAACGAGGACTTCCCTTGAAGAAGGATGAAGCTCCTCTTTAGAGATCATCTAGGCCGTTCAGAGTCTTTGCAAGAACGATAGAAACTATAGACTCCTCATTCCTAGCATGGTAAATCAAACTCAGAATAGTCAGATCAACACGGGAAGAGCCCGTTACTAGTAGCATATCAGAAACAAGACAGATCAAGGCTGCTGCAGTACGCCCCACGCTATAAGAGGCTCTCTCTTCGTAACAATGAAAGAACCTCACCATTTTGTGGAGGTCAAGAAGCCCGTCAATAATAAAACCACAACAGGCTGCTTGGGAAATGGCTAACAGAGCGATCAGCGTATCTTGAGGACAAATTTCTTCTAAGGGAACAGCCATCAGGAGACGAATGTCAGAACGCAATAGTCAGAAAAACTCCTCGTAAGTCGGGCAAAGCTCATCTAGCCCAAAACAGAAAAGATGATCCACAGGGCTCCAAAAATACAAAGCGCCTAACAAAAAGAAAAAATCTACAGGACGATGGCACCAGCCTGCTAAAGGACTGAATAAACCAAAGTTCAAGCCATCTCAAAAGATATCAGAGCATCTCGGGCTTCAACATAAGAAAAGTCAGAATTTGTACGATAAGAAGACATTTTGGAGAGATGTGGGGATGAAGGAAGGTAGATGGGTGTATTTATAGCAAACAAAGAGGGTCATGTACCTGTTTGTCGCGCGACAAACCCATATCCCAGAGGGATTGTTGCGCGACAATCTCATGTGGATAACCCTGTTTTTTCCTCTCTTACACATAAGAGTCATTTTTGCCAAAAGAATCACTTTTGAATGCATTTTGTGGTCACTATGTTCTTTTGCAGGAACCCTAAGTACGACCGCGTTACAAGGTACGGCTCATAAATTACTGATTCATGTAATTATCACAGATAGGGAATAGATATATATCACCAACACAAATAAAGATTTTTCATAAAATCACATAAAAAACAGTTTTCAAAAACTAAGGAACTACTAATCTCTGTCTAATGTCTAAAAATAAAAATACATATATGTTTGAAACTAACTAAAATGCAGGAAAGAAAAGTTAATCTATCCGAGCACGCTTCGACACGCTCTCGCTGTCACCTGAACCCTCCTCAGGGGCAGGATCAACCACTGGGACACCCTGAGCTGCTGCCTAAGAAGGCCCCGTCAACTGGACCGGAGCCGTGGGGCGAATCACTGAAGACCGAGATCGCCTAGAGGTCCGACTAATGCTCCTCTGGGACTCCGTTCGAGCACAAGAAGAAGACAGAGGGTCATCTGCCCGTAGGGAAACATCGATCGCCCTCTAATAGTCGCGCATGTATATCGTGGGGTCTCGACCAACGTACTGGAGAAGGTTCCAGCTATAGAGATACTAGGAATGCCAAGCTCTCAGGTCCGCCACACGCACGCTCACCCGCTATAAAAGAAAAGAAAAAAGAATCAGCACAGTTAAAATAAATAAACATGGGTATGAAGGGATATTGAGGGAAGATAAAGCATATACCTCATCATCAGGACGACCACCCAAGTAATCGAACGTATCCTCAGGAAAGGGATACTCGGGCACTGTATATCGACGTAGATCGGCGCCTACATAAGAGATGTTTCGAGGTAGTGGCGGCAGATTTATCGGATGAATAGACGAGCCCGCCAGTACAGCAGCAGAAGTAAACCCACCCTCCTCGCGGATCGGGAACAGAAAAGGCCTAGAGGATAAGCCACTAAGACCTGGAGATCGGGCCGGAGGGCCCATGGCAGCGGACGAAAGAGGAGTTAGCGTGGCATAAGTGCGGACACCCGCGGGATCTACAACGGCCGTCGCTCTCAGAGGCGGGACCCCGCTAGAAGGAGTGGCCGCAACGGCAGGAGGAGTCTGTCCAAACTGCTCATAATCGGCCCCAAAGTCTGCAAGCTCCCAGGACCGCTCAGAAAAATCACCACCCCCTCTCTCAGTAGCCTCAGCAGCATCAAAACCAGCCCCCGAAGATACCGACAGACCGGTAGGAAACTCAAAACCCTCAGCACGCTGCTCCTCCATAGGTGTCGACTGAGGCGGCTGCTCTGGAACCGCCGCTGCCTCACCTCCCTCACCTCCCTCAGGTCTATCATCACCGCCTTCGGCAGCGGCAGGAACGTCCCTCTCTCCCTCGGGATCATCATCATCAGAGTCCAAAATATTGTCCTTCTGATCAGGGACAGGCGGCATATGACCGGGGACCATCTTGGACAAATGGGTCAGTCCTTGTATATAGTTGGGGTCGCCACCCAATGCCCGGTATCTCTCGTAGAAGACCCGCCCTCGAGTCTCCTTCCGCTCCCTCATCAAGTAACGGGCAGCGAAGGCAGCATAATATCCCTCATCAGTGAACATCTGAAAATTGAGCCCGTTGACCAAAGCCTTCACCGTCATCGGGTCGACATCACCCGTCCGCCTCATCAGAACTGGCGGGAATAAAGGAACTCGAGGCCACTCGGCCGGAGTATGTTGGCTAATAACCCTCTCGCCCAAATAAAAGTAAAGGCCGTACTCATCCCTGATAAGCCGCCTGGTCCTCGAGGCGGTCAGAGCACGGCCATATCCAAAATGAAGACCCAGATCGCCCCAAGGGCCCCACTCAATCTAAAAAAAAGAATAAACTTCATTCAGTTATTTCTATTTTTCTATTATTTATTTATTTCAAAAAAAAAATAAATACTAAAATATTTTTATCTGCTTCTCCAGCAGGTCATAGACGGCAGCAGCTCCGGTCTCCTGGGTCCGATATACATAAGGAGCTCTATAGTTCCCCGTGATGAATCGACGGAGAAGGGAAAACTGATCCTCGTTCTCAACGAGGAGATCCACCTGGGCGGGCGCGACCCTGACGGGTATAAGCCACGAACCAACTCTGAAGAGGAGACATAAAGAATATCAGCAACAATCAACAGATAATATGTAAAGGACTGAAGCAAAGATAGGGGGACAAAAGTGTATACCTCCCACAGCAAAGAAAAGCCCTTGAGGTTCAGGGCCAAATGACGGGAAACTTGGTCCATAGCATCATAAAGAACAGCAAGAATAAAGTCGCCCCAGTCATAATCGAACATAATACTAAAATCTCGAAGATATGGCAGCCACCAGAGATGGGCCGTGTGTGAACACCTCAATCCACGACTCTCGTGCGAACTCTATATTTCTTAAAAACAAAGCATCTTGCATTAAGTGATAAGTCATCATGCATATAGAAGACCGTTAGGAAAAACTCCATTTTCGGCCGCGTTGGGAGTTTGATATAACCTTTTGTTGCCTCTTCGCTTACTAGGACGGGGATCGACCTGCCCGGTCAGGTCGCGGGGTGCGGGGCAGCACCCCGTTAGAAAATCGAGTCATTTCCGAGTGTTCCCGTGCGATTTTTTTTATGAGCCAACCGCACGCTCCCAACCACACGCCATGCGGCTACCTGCCAGCCGTACAGTTCGCACACTAGCCGCACATCCCAACCGCACGCAACTAGCCGCACTCCCCAGCCGCACGCACCAACCGCACGCCCCAGCCGCATGGCCTGCGGCTACCCCCAACCGCCTCTTTTGGAGCGTTTTTGGCGAGATTTTTTGCTATAAGTAGGACCTTTGGGCTCTCATTTGGAGACATCAACACTCAATAATGTTTTTAGTAAGTAGGAACTCTGTCAAAATCTTTAGAGAGTCATTTTAGAGAAATTCTGAGAGAGAATTTCTAGAGAGAGAAAGTTTTAGAGAGAGAAAATCTAGAGAGAGAAAGTTCTAGAGAGAGAGAAGGAAGCAAGCAAGGCAACAAGGCAAGGTTCTTATTTCTTCTTCAAGCGCATCAGGTATATTTTCTACAACCCTCCTTAATTTCAATACTACATTTAAATATTGTTTTTAATTCAGAAAATTAGATAACTTGCAAAGAAGTTCATTGCTTTCAAAATAAATCCTTTCTAAATTTTTCAAGAAAACTAAAATCCGTTTTGACACGTTTTCAAAACAAACAAAAATACAAAAACAGTTTCCAAAAGAAAGGAACTACGAGACTCTGATTTCATTCTACGAATGAATACGTAGGCGCTTGCAAAGCTCGAGTCTGATTTCAAAATATTGTTTTAAACTAAATTTATCCGGAAAAGACTATTCTGAAAACTATTCAAACTACTTGCAAGATACCTAAAATAGGAATTAGATACATGATCCATTAAGAGACCGAAAGGGCGAATTGGGTGCCTAACACCTTCCCAATTCGTAACGTAGTTCCCGAACCCTAGCAAAGTAAATTTTCAAACGTATGAAGGATAATTCAGTTTCGAATTGTCCTTCGTACAATATTTTGTTTGTTTTCTTGTAAAACAAACTGGCGACTCTATAAAACATGTTTCCCAATAAAACCGAGAACGAGGACTCTTTCTTTTCTCTCGGGTCGCGGGTCCGGATTCTCACACCGTGTCCCCCTATGGGCCTCGAATAAATCATGAAGCATCAGTAAGTGAAAGACACGGGCATACTGATGCGCCTCCTGACAGGTCATCGGCGCTCCGGAACAATTAGCCGGGCTCTCTCTATAGCCAGGCGTGTAACCAAAACTGCCCGAGGGATCGTGTCGCCCGAACTCCGTCGCTCAGGAAACCACCCAAGTGCGCCCACGATGCCCTCTGCCGTCAGACGCAATGGGACATCAATCTGGATAGGAACCCCCTAAAGGAATCCCGATAAGAGCAAATAAGTCCAGGGGGTCATCCTCATCTCCCCCTAGCTCCAGTAGAAGGTATGAGTGGTGTCCCACTAATGAGAAGCCAACGCCGACACCAACACCAACACCGCCGCCCTAGATACCCGCTCAGGGAGGGCATCTAAAAGAGGGCCAAATGGAGTCGCAAAGAGCAACACCTGGACAGGGGCCGGTGCCTGTCGCCACTCTACAGAAATAGTGTTGGGGGAACCCCAACCTCGGCCAACCCACTACAGGCAATAAAACGGAGATGAAGATGTAAATACAGGGTTATAAGGATAAATTATGTAATTTTCCAAACCTAAGGGTACTTTGGTGTAATTATGAGAGTTATAGGGTTATAAGGGTGAGGGTACTTTGGTGTAATTATGAGAGTTATAGGGTTATAAGGGTAAATTATGTAATTTTTCAAACCTGAGGGTACTTTGGTGTAATTATGAGAGTTATAGGGTTATAAGGGTAAATTATGTAATTTTCCAAACCAGAGGGTACTTTGGTGTAATTATGGGAGTTATAGCGTTATAAGGGTAAATTATGTAATTTTCCAAACCTGAGGGTACTTTGGTGTAATTATGAGAGTTATAGGGTTATAAGGGTAAATTATGTAATTTTTCAAACCTGAGGGTACTTTGGTGTAATTATGAGAGTATAGAGTTATAAGGATAAATTATATAATTTTCCAAACCTGATGGTACGTTGGTGTAATTATGAGAGTTATAGGGTTATAAGGTTAAATTATGTAATTTTCCAAACATGAGGGTACTTTGGTGTAATTATGAGAGTTATAGGGTTATAAGGGTAAATTATGTAAGTTTTCAAACCTGAGGGTACTTTGGTATAATTATGAGAGTTATAGGGATATAAGGGTAAATTATGTAATTTCCAAACCTGAGGGTACTTTGGTGTAATTATGAGAGTTATAGGGATATAAGGGTAAATTATGTAATTTTTTAAACCTGAGGGTACTTTGGTGTAATTATGAGAGTTATAGGGTTATGAGGGTAAAATTATGTAATTTTCCAAACCTGAGGGTACTTTGGTGTAATTATGAGAGTTATAGGGTTATGAGGGTAAATTATGTAATTTTCCAAACCTTAGGGTACTTTGGTGTAATTATGAGAGCTATAGGGTTATAACGGTAAAAAAATATAATTTTCTGAAGGGCATCACAAGTAAAAGTATGTGTTCACTAAATTGGACGTTATTTCTAGGCAGACATGCATACTAAACACAAGAATTGTTTAAATACATGCAAGAAACGACAGAAATAATCGAACAAAGAAAAACACGAAAGGAAGACATACCAGAGACCGTCGACGGATCTCATGAGAAACAGGCTCCATCAAGAGCCAAGGAACGTCCGGGACTGGAGCAGCCCGGGTAACATCTCGATAGACCACCGCCCGACCGCGGTCCACCCCATCCTCGCCATACCAGTCAAGGTCTGCCCAGTCATCATGGTGAGGGCTGCACCGGAGAACTCCCTGGGGATCGGTAAAGGTGACCTCCTCCTGGTCACCCTCCAGTCTATCTGGCTGTGCAGGATCCATCTGTGTATGAGTGAAGTAAAGAAAAGGTCGGAAGAATAGAAAAAACAGCAAGCTTCCGCGCTTGAGAGAAGAGAGAAAGAGAGAAAGAGAAAGGAGAGAATGAGGTGGAATGAGCTCAACAAGGGGCTTATATATTGGATCAGTTTGTTGTGCGACTAACAGGCTCATTGTCGCGCGAGAAACACCTCACCACCGAGATGTCGTGCGACATATGGTCCTCTCCCCTGATTTTTTGTCTCCTGCAGGAATACTTCAAAAAAGCATTTTTTCGAAAATCTTTCTAAATACCACACACTCATGATAAAGATTCGAGGAAAAGACTTCCAAATCATCTCTCCGAAAATGCGAGAACAAAATACAACGGCTAAAAGTATTCTCTGATCTCTCAAAAAGAACCAAGACCATCAAATGAGAAAAAAGCAAAAATATCATAATAAGACGGGTAATAGAAAAAATTGAAAGAGTAGAAAAGAGAAAAAACCCGCATAAATGCCCAAAAGCAAGCAAAAGAAACAGAAATACAGAGTGTCAGGGAGAGCCACACCAAAAGTGACAGCTAGGCCAAAACTAGCTCAGGGCTTCATTTTGGGTGAGTAAGGCTCCTGATCACGACAAAGGGATAAAAAGACTCTTGGTCAAAAGCAGAGAAGGCCGAGAAAAATCTTTCCCTAAAGAGGGAAAAATAAGGGCATCGAAAAAACAGAAAATGATGTGGGCCCACCAAAAAATGATAACTAAAAAGAGACCAGAGATCAGAGATTGACCTTTCATACAAATTTTCTTTTTAACACGATACAGAAGAAATGGTTTGGAAAAACCTCGAATCCTCACTCTGCGAAGAGTAAAAGAAATCCGAAAACTACTTTCTAAGAGAAGTATCTTCACTCGAGGAAAACATGAGAGTAAAACTTCAAAAAGATACGGGAAAATGGACATCCGGATAAAAGATTAAACGCCGAGAAGCTCTTTTTACTCTCACAAAATTTCTCTCTCTCACTCTAGCAGTCTAAGAGAGACAACCAAATTCACCAGAATACAACACAAGCCCTCCACGAGGCAAATCACGAGCACAAGCCCTCGCCAGAAGCAAAAATACTCATAAAAAGCCCTCTCGGAGGCAATTTTCTTTCTTTTACAGATCAAAAGCCCTCCCAGAGAGGCACAGTGTAGCAATGGTAGTCCTCCCACATGAGGCGCGAAGAACAAAGCCCTCCCAGAGAGGCACAGTGTAGCAATGGTAGTCCTCCCACATGAGGCGAGAAGAACAAAGCCCTCCTAGAGAGGCAAAGTGTAACAATGGTAGTCCTCCCATATGAGGCGAGTGGAACAATGGTAGTCCTCCCATTTGAGGCAAGTGGAGCAAATGAAAGTCCTCGAAAGAGGCAATGAGGTAACACAAGCCCTCTTCGGAGGAAAAACCAAACACAAGCCCTCTCCGGAGGCATTCACGAACACGTTTGCATAACACACACTTCCTTAGAGTTCTTGCGGGAGCCATGGACCAAGGTCTCTTCCAGTCGCCTCAATTCCTTGCAAGCAAAGAGCTTGAGTCAAGAGGGTCTCTAGACACCCCGATCCGTGACCCCCGCAAGAACCCTAACGACCTTCGAGAAGTACTGTTTCTGGAGTTCAGGACCCACCCGAGCACCCGAAACTGCCCCGAAAGGGTTTGTTGGCCAAACAAACCTATTTTTAAGAGGAATTGTTGCACGACAAAACAGTATGTCGCGCGACAATCTCCCTTTTGTCACGCGAAAATCACCTCTGCCACCACACCATCCACTCTCTGACACATCAGTCTGTCAGAAACATCACTTCAGCCGTTTGTCGCGCGACATGGTACACATTGTCGCGCGACACATGCCCTTTCTGGGGAAGTGTCGCGCGACATTTTTTTCCGAGCACTATAAATAGGCCAACACCCCCAAGGGTTCAAACACAATAACTTGGGACTAAAGAATTATTGGCTTATATCTGTTTTTCTCGTCTTTCGTCAAGCATTTTTCATTATCGTCTTATTTCTGAAGAATTATCGAATCTATTCTCAACACTCGACGTGTCCCGCTTCTGGAATCGAATTCTCAGAAATATCTAAAGAAGGAAAAGATTATTATCGCCGGAGATCTCTCTGTCATATTATATTTTCTTTCTTATTATTATTCTCGTCGGGAAGGTAAAGAAAGTCTCTTCTAGTATTTAACATTGGATATATGTGTACTTATTTTACTTTTGTTGTTTTGTCCACATTTTATTTGAATAAACTTATTGCCAAGTTACAAATAGTCTACTGTTTTCAAAACAAAGGACCCTGATAAAATCATTTACAAAATCAGAATAGCAAGTATATTATCATCAGGACAAAATTCCGTTTTCAAAACCCGAACTGATAAAACTTACTTAGGAATTAAAAAATCCGGTATATCCTATCTCTTTCATAGACTGTGATATATTTGGTAGAATTCTCCTCAAGAGTTATAATTTCATATTAAATTAGTCCCGATACAAGATCCGAACTTTTCTAAAAGAAGTTAGAAACCGTCATTATCTGAGAAATAATACGGGAAACTTTTTCTAAAAAAACAAACTTTTGTCACTTGTATTTACATTTCCCAAAACAAAACACTGGATCTCGGAACACAAAGGTTTTTATCCCTTTCCCCGCTTTTCCCAGGAATTAGGGTTTTTCACTTGAAAAGTAGTAGACTGTCAGTAAAAGCATCCAAGTTTTTCAACATAAAATAAACATATAAGACCACAAGAGACCGAAAAGGCGGAATGGGTGCTTAACGCCTTCCCAATCCGTAACATAGTTTTCGAACCCTATAGAAATCTTGGTTTCGTAGACAAACGTGTAAGGAAAGGCTTATCTGTAGCCTTTCCTCTTACACGCCCCTTTTTGTTCGTTTTCTCGTAAAACGTACTGGCAACTCTGAACGAACCCTCTTGCATCTAGAAATATAATATAAGGACACCCGATATTGAATCTTCAACACGACGAAGCAAATGGAACGACGGAATCCTTTTCGACGTTTCAGACGCCCAAGGACAGGAATGAGACCCGGGGGTCGCATTTGCGGATTCTCACACTAATTTATATGAAACTCATTTTTAAATGACTGTTGGAAACTAAATTTTTTACGAGTTTCGTAAAATTTATACAAAACATAAATATAAAAGACTATTGGAAATGCTCTAAGGCCTCGTTTGGTTTACGGAAGTGAAATCAATTCAGTCGTGTTTCCCATGGGGATGGAAAACTAAAATTTCTATGAAGTTTCCTTTCATGTGTTTGATAAAGTATAGAAAGTATTTAGGAAATATCATTTGTTTTCCCTTTCGGTGTTTGATCGGTACAGGAAATGAAAGTAAAAATATAAAAATATTTTAATAATACCCTTGCATTTTAAAATAAAAAAGACAACATAAAAATTTGGTAATAGCATATTTAGGTAGAGGTATTGTTGTGCAAAACTTTTGTGATAAATGCTGAGAAATCAGAAGGAAAGAAAAATCAATTTGGCAATAGCATATTTAACTGGAATGATTTTCCTCCTACTTTCCCCTCTGTCGGGAAAGTATTTTCGGAATTTGTACTTACCAAACAAAAAAAAGTAATGACTTTCTTTTCTTGAATTCTCAAATCGGTGAACCAAACGAGACTTAAGAGTACATAAAAATGTTATTTTTATTTAAAATCACTTTTCAAGACATTTAAAGTATCTCACTAAGTATGCCTATATAATTTTTTACAATATTAATAATATTATTTATTTATTTTTTGTTACAGATACTTTTGAGTATTTCAGTGTATTTGGACTAACTTTTGTGCAACACTAATCGAATCTAGTACTAATCCCGGTTTACTACCGCTGGATCACTTATTGATGGTTATTAATAATATACATCATATACCCGCACAATTTCTTCAAAATTCAGAATAAGAATTTGGCATGCTATATATAACGGTAGCTGATATCATTGAGCATATCCCATACTATTTTCAAAATGCAAAATAATTTTTATTATCTATTATGCACTAAAATAGAATCTAGAACATAATATCTCCCGGTTAATTTGATCCAAATTAACAATTAGTTAATAATAGCATCTAGGAATTACAATTAATTTGATCAAAATTAACAGTTAATAATAATATTTAAGAATAACATTAAGATTTTATGATTCTTATATTAGCATTATCTAATTTCAAGATTAATATTGATCATATACATATTACACTAATGATATAGTATTTACAAATTATATTAACAACTTCTAAGTCATAGTGTCTACTTTAAAATATCGGAATATCTGTAAGTCACACTATCTAACCAATAATGCCAATGATCACAAACATTAAAACAAAATTTTCACAGAGAGAGAGAGAGAGAGAGTTAATGCAAACTACGGAAACTAATTTTATTATCAAAAATATTCTTACGCATATCACTCCGGCGACAAAAATAGTATTTAATTTTAATTTTGCTAGTTCAAGAGTTTCAATTCTTGTCGTACATACAAAAGTATTGTATGGATAAAAATTCATAAACCTATTGACTTGATTCAGCGATTACCGAGTTGAGTTTATTTTTGGGGTTGATTTAGAGCTCCTCAGGTCAAACTCCGGCGACTGTGTGGCCAACAACGAGTATTGTCTAAACTGTAAAATGAGATTAGTCGAGGTGTGCAAAAACTGATCCGAACACTGCCTAATATAAAAAAAGATTAAAAATCATTGAATTTGAAAATAAAACTGTGACCTGGCGCAGCAAGACTTAACTTTTCAATCTTCCCTTTATGTATTAATGAAGGGCTTGTTTGGTTCATGGATTTGAGGACTCGGAAAAGAAATTCCGGAAACACTTTTTGTAAAACTATTATCCTCAAAATTCATGGGATTGATTTTCCCATGTGATTTCCTAGCATTTATTATAAAAATTTTGGACAACAATACCTTTACCAAAATAGTTGTCATATTTTACCAAACACAATAAATGAATCATGGCAGAAAATTTAATTTTCCACCTCCATGAAAAAGACAAGAGAACTGATTCCAAACAGGCCGGAATCTATTTACATAGATATAAACAAAACAGAATCCCCATTACGTTAGACCTCATGCATAAAACTTTCAAACCTTTCTCAAGCTTTGATATTCCATTAATGGCTTCTTCATCTCTAAAATTCCCATACCCATCAGGGGTAAATGTTAGGGATTTTGTGACAGTGAAGCTCTCCCCCTCAAACTACCACATATGGAGACCAATGATGCTTGACCTTCTCAAGATCCAAGGCTTGAATGGGTTCATTGATGGGAGTATACCTTCACCACCAGAAAAGATTGGTGAAGCTGAGAACCCAGATTTCTTGGAGTGGAAAAATTCAGATGGGTTAGTGAGGAGATGGATCTTGGCTACTCTCGGTGAATCTGTTTTGATTCATGTTCTTGCATTGCCAACAGCTAAGCAAATGTGGGTTACTATTGAGAAAGGGTCTACTCAGCCTTTTCTTCATGAGATTGAAATTGGTATGTCCCTCAACTTCTTCACGTCTTTGTGGTTAATTTTTCAGGTAATTTTAGAGAGACTAAATAGGATTGCGACTTAAAAAAGTTTCTTTGTATATTGACTGCACAATATTTAAGTCAGATTCATACATTAACTAATGCATTAGTGTCATATTATCTGAATCATTTTATCGAGTCTTAATCCTAAGTCGCTTTAGTGTTATTGTAATTTTTTTTTCTATTTTAAATATCGAGTCAGATTCATACGCTTCTTGTCAATGTTCGAACTTTGAAACTCCGATTTTTTACCCCGTGGTCGAATTACCAGTTTATAAATTCTGTGTACCCAATGCACGGAAAAAAGATAATCTTTCTTTAACATTTTTTTATTTTTTTATATAAGTGAGGGACAGATTCAATTAATTTGAAATCTAATAACAAATGTATTTATGTACCGTTAAAAAAATAAATCTATTTTACATTCTTTTTTCCTCTTAATATATAAAGGGAAAAAAAAAAGGCGGGACAGTGCTCAGAACTGAGTACACTTTCCCTAAAGATTTATACTTTGCTTAAGCTCAAATCTTCCTCTTTCAACCTTTTAAGTTTTAACTTCGTCATCTACTTTCTTTTTCTAATAAAAGAGGAAAATTCATCTTTGATGAAACTCGAACTTAATATTTCTCTTTGCATCCAAACTATGAGATCTAACTTATATACCTTTTTTTGGGCATATAGTGAATCCTACCTTAAACTTCACTATTGCACTAGAATATGCCCACGTTATACTTTAAGGCCTCGTTTGATTCAAGTATTAGGATCAGTGGGATTAATAATATCAATATTAATTGTACTGGACTATTAATCCTTATATTAATTTAATATCAATACCATGTTTGATTCGTGCAGTATTAATACTGGGATATTCCATACTGGTGTTAATACCATGTTTGATTCTGTAACTCGTATATGGGATTATATTTTGGACTAACAAAAAAAATTTTAAAAAAAAATTTTAAAAATATTAAAAAAAAATAATTTAACAATGGCATGGGAATAGATATTGAATGACTATTTATGTTAAATTTCGATTTAATTTTTCTTAAAGTATTACAAAAAGATTAATTGTGACTCTTAACTTTTAAAACAGAGAAATGTTACATTTTAGGGTCAATTGTGAAAACAAGCGCTACAATGGAAAGAAATAATTCAAATATGTGGTTTAACACTTTAATCTATACTATTATCTACAGGGTGGAGGGATTTCAACTGCCATGATGTTGCATCAAAATTTCGATTTTAAGTTTTGCCCCTATAATTATTTTTTCCCATGACAATATATATGCTTCCAACAGGAAGTGAACCCTCACCATCAAACAACCTAAATGCATTAACAACTAGTGTTTTTTTATCAAACTAGTACTTTTTTCAAAATATATTCATGAGAACTGCATACGCATTGCGTGTTCGACTTATGTTTGTATGAACCCATTATTTTGGTTTGAGAACTTTCTCAAATAAAAAACCATTTAATTTCTTGTTTTAAGTTTTATAGAATTTTGTGGGTATTCCAGTGGGAATATACGAGCCAAGTAGTGATAAGTTTCACCATAGATATTACTACTTATCATAGATTAGTAAGAACATGTAGCGCATATCGTTATCAAATATCATTGATATAGTTAGTGTAAGAATAAAAGATCATTATTATTAAATACGACAAAATGTGTTAATTTAATAGTGTGCCCACCATAATCTACGGTAGAAAATGTCCACCATCACGTTACTCTTAGGTTGTTATCGTTAATGTCCACCATATATATTTACGGTAATGTACATTATATATATTTACAATATTTGAATTTTTTTCATATAGTCAAGCAAAAGCTCAATGGATTATTTTGGAATATTGCGGAAATATCAGGTACCTTTTTTATGTCTTTATTAGGTTCATGTAGGCATGGAATTTATTCGTTAAACTAAGTGCATTATTTGACTGACAGTTCCACAAATAAGGAGCATTCAAGATATAAAGACAACCAATCATCAGGCACTAGAACTAGTAAAATGCCTTTGCTCGGAAATTATCAAATTGGATCACTCAAAAGTGTTTGCGATACTTGAAGTGCCGCTCATTACCGCATCACGTATTGGAGTTCATGAAATCATCGAAGAATGCAATGTATTAGAAATAAACTATAATCACATAAACTCTAAACACATAAACACATAAACCCTAAATACATAAACACAACATCTAAATGTAATGCAAAGACTAATTAATCAAATAATTACGGTAAATCCTATCCGAATCTGTGTGTCGGTCATCAATCACGGAGAATGCCCATTTGTCCATTCTATTTGATCGCACGCTCATCAATTATGAGTAATAGAGAGATTTTTTGCTTTAGATTATAGGTAAGAAAGGTTTTCGGTTTTTCTTCTTGTGTAATATGGAAGAAAGCAACGTAATATGGTGGGAAGCTCTCAACAGCAGTCCTTGACGAAAATGCCTTTGATAAATCCACACATGAATCGCTTGTGTGGTCGGACGAAAAAAAAAATGGCCGAAAGTGACTAATTGATATAAGTTGTATGTATAGGGTGCGAAGTGTCAAAAAAAATATCTAAGGTGTATATTGATACAATCTTTTAATTTGGTGTGCATTAGTGTCATTTAGTTTTTTAAAAAATAGGTTAATGTGTTCAAATCCCTTTTTACATTAGTATAGATGCACTGATATAATGACTTTTTGCATGTCTGGGGTCCACACCTCGAGAATTTAAAACATGCGATCTAAACAAAAATTAAAAATGCGCTCATCCTAATTTTGCAGTGTCCAATCAATATTCTATAAGAAACAATACAAATATAAATGTCTTTTGAAAAATTTATATTAACTTTACGGTATGAAGAGCATCTCCAATAATTGTGTAAAAATTTTAATGTAAATTCTTATCAATCAACTTTTATATAAAACTTGAAGTGAAAAAAATATGCTTTAATAGTACTTTTGTCAATTCTTATATAAATTTTAAAATAGCCAATAAGATATCAACACATGTTAAATATTATTTTATATTTTTACCCTTCAATTTTTTATACATAATCTTATATTCGCAATGGATCTTGATTTATGACTCTTGATGAGTATATTTCAAATATATAATTTTATTAAAATATATATTTTGCATTAAAACTTGTCACATTTTATAGTTTTAGGTGGCGTTTGATAAAACAACTGAAAACTGAAACTGAAAAAATTGTTTGTATACTTTTAAAAATTGTATTTGAAAAAATGTTTTATGTTTGAATATAACACATCTAAAAACTATTTTTTTTAACATAATAATTTTTCCCTTATTAGTTTATTTAGATCACATGTAAAATGAGAAACAAATAGTGTAACACCCCCGCCTTAATCTACAAGACAACACCCGTAATTAAGACCTGGAGTGCTATTAACCCATCTTAGATTGACTAAAATGGGTATATATGAAAAACATATAAAGAAATTAAGATAGTACTATCATGCTCGTCAAACAACAACTTCATAATCATGCTGAAGATAGTAGTACTATACATAAACATGCATCCATGCATATAGTCATTACATAAAACTAATCAAGTAAATCCAACTTATATATATAACTTCGGGCTAGCCGTGGCTGCCCGTGAGAACATATAAAGGACAAAAGCACATCTGTATCAGAGCAACTAACTCGTTCCCGATCCCGTCACGTCCTAGACCTCTTTGGACTCCTGGCTACCTGTAAGATTTTAGAAAAACGGGGTGAGCATATCGCTTAGTAGGGGGGGAAGGAAAGGGTGAAACTTTGAAAATATAACTTGATTTGTTATCGTAATTAAAGTAAATCCTTTTAAAGTACAATTTTAAACATTAATTGTAAAGTATCGTAGACGTCATTAGTTCATGATAATGCGTGCTCATGCATATGCAGGTTACCTCCCTTTGTGTCAACCCATCTCCACACCTTGGTGATACGCGCCAGTGAGAACCCAAGCCAATATGGCCTTATGAAATCCATCCGCTCCAAGAGAATATAATATAACCATAGTTTGCCTCAATAAGAATCCGAACTGGCGTACAATATAGAATCCGTCGCTTCAAAAAGCATACCAATACCATCATACCCAGGAAGTGGAAGCACAATCTCGTCCGTCTTCCTTAGAAAAGAATCGAATTCATGGTGCGTTGCCAATGCCAAGGTTCCCGGGTCTTTCGCCGGTGGCTTATTGGCGGCCAAACAATATCCCCCAGGGGTTTAGGGCTTTTCAACCCAAGGTCACCGGGCCCTGCCTATTTTCCCATCCCGGCAAGCACCATGAAAACAGCATTCATACAGAATTCACATCACCCTTGGTCATCCACGACCAAGCACAATCATTCCCAAAAGATCAATCAACCAATCATATCCGATAAGACAATACCAAGATAGAAATAAAGCTTCCATGAATTTCCATGAGAAATAAGCTTTCATGTAGCCTTCGAACAGAGATATATAATAAAGCTTCCAGCATCATAATAAGAGATACACGCCCATTCGATAGGCCATAAGAGAATCCGAGCTTGCCAAAGAATCTTCAAGATTGCGGTTGACACAATAGTGGTGCAAAACATGCATATATGCTCTTTATGACAACTAAAAACAACACATGCCACTTAAACTTCATTTATCATGTAGCCATGTTCCTTATCGTATACATAACCCATTTACAAATCCACTTGGACACAACCAAGCATGTATATCTTAAGGAACATCACATACAAGTCTATATTACATAGATGTCAAGTTCAAGTGGCATATCTTGTCTCAATTAGTGCATCATAGATACAATAGAAACCACATATGCCATATAAACTCTAACCAATTCACGTCCATGTTCTTTGGTGTATGCAAAACCCTTTACTAATCATTTTCTTGTTAAACCAACACATATACATCCAAAGAACACCCGTATGAATCAATAACATGTAATTATGGAGCTTAGATGGCATATATTGCTTCATATCGTAAAATCATAGCTTAATCATGCACAACTTATGTATATCCAATGATATGACCAACATATGAACATACATGTATAAAATCATTCTTCTTTAATCAATAACAAGACGTATGTGCTTTATATCGAACATGTATGTATAAACTCACTCATCTTTAGATAAATAAAATCATATCATTAAGTTTGGAAAACATATAACCCCTACCTCAATTTGTAAGCCAAAGGAAAGAAGAAAATATGATAATCGGAGCCCGCCCGATGAAATTCTATAATCCTCGCATCACCACACTCCTAGAATAGTAGGGACCTCGAATTGGTGGAGTACAAACCCCAATTCACATGGCCAAAGCTTCACACTTAAGCTCCCATGGAGATAAACCAAGATTATAGATGATGTATAGCGAAGGAGAAGAGGATTCGGGTGATTCCAAGCTTCAATCCTTGATCGGGGATGAGAGATGCATAGGAATCTCTCTCTTTCTCTCTCTAGACCCTTTTGGAACTCTCTAGAGGTGTGTGGTTGAGTCTAGGTCGAAAAATGGGTGAAAATGGGGGAAAAACGAGCTTAAAACCATTTTAAGTCGGTTGCTACAGTAGCCGTGCGGACCGGTATGCAAAAACCCTTAGACCGGTCCGCGGGGTGAAAATTTGGTGTTTTTTAAAGGCCGGACCGGTCTGGAAAAAGGCCAGACCGGTCCGCGCTTGAGTCGGGAACCCCCAGACCGGTCCGCGCGCAATTTTGGCTCTAGAGCACTGTTTTTGTTTCGGCCATAACTTTTGACTCGGAACTCCGATTGAGGCATTCTTTATGTCCACGGAAAGGTATTTCAAAGCTCTACAACTTTCTAGTTGTAAGTTTCTCCAAATTATGGACCAATCGTTCTCATAAATTCACCGAAGAAAGCACTCTGCCGAAGCGCTACAGAAGGACCAGAATTTAGCGATGGACCAACTTCGGGCCCTGTTTTGACCAACGAGAAGTGTGAATTGGACTTCGGATAAAACACGAAAGTTGTATAATGGTATGAAATCTAGAAGTAGGAATAAATTACAGTCAAATCGGATAAAAGATGAGAAAGTTACGATAATCCAAAGTTGGCTAAAAATAAGGAAATCGCGTAGGATCAAAACTCATGATTTACAAACCAAAATCGATTCGAACCACCCGAATCACAAAAAAATCACTCGTATGAGTGTAAAGAAGCTAATACAACATACTTAACATTAAAATGAACACGGAGTGTTACAAATAGGGTATAATAGGTATTTTACAATAAGGTGTTTTAAGTTTTCATATTTAAGTGGCAAATTTGCCACTTAAAATTTTTGCTCCAAATTTTCAATTTTAAGTGGCAAACCACTTAATTTTTTTGACAAACAAACAACTCTGAAACCACTTGAATATGAAAACAAACAACAATTTTTAGATTTAAATGGCCAGAAGAAACAATAGTTTTCATATTTAAGTGGCCAAAACAAACAACCTGTGAGAATCCGCAATGCGGCCCCCGGGTCTCATTCCCGTCATTGGGCGACTGAAACGTCATAACGGATTCAGTCGTTCCATTTGCTTCTATTCGTTGATAATTCATATCGGGTGTCCCTATATCCTATTTCTAGATGCGAGAGGGTTTGTTCAGAGTCGCCAATACGTTTTTCGAGAAAACGGACAAAACAGTTGTGTAAGAGGAAAGGCTACAAATAAGCCTTTTCTTTACACGTTTGTCTACGAAACCAGAATTCTATAGGGTTCGGGAACTATATTACGGTCTGGGAAGGTGTTAAGCACCCATTCCGCCCTTTCGGTCTCTAGTGGTCTTTTATATGTTTGTTTTATGTTGAAAAACTTGGATGCTTTTACTGACAATCTACTATTTCCCGAATGAAAAACCCTAATTTCTGGGGAAAGCGGGGAAAGGGATAAAAACCTTTGTGTTCCGAGATCCAATGTTTTATTTTGAAAGACATAAATATAAGTGACAAAAGTTATTTTTCTTTAGAGAGAGTTTTTCGTTTTTTTATTTCTTAGATAACGACAGTTTTTCTCGGGTTTTGACTTATTTTGGAAAAAAGTTTGGATCTTGTATCGGAACTAATTCAATATGGAATTAGAACTCTTGAGGGAAGTTCTACCGGACATATCACAATCTATGAAAGAGATAGGATATACCGGATTTTTAATTCCTAAGTAAGTTTTACCGGTCCAGGTTTTGAAAACAGGATTTTATCCGGATGATAATGTACTTACTCTTCTGGTTTTGCAAATGGTTTTATCAGGGTCTTTTATTTTGAAAACAGTAGACTATTTGTAACTTGGCAATAAGTTCATTCAAATAAAACGTAGCCAAAATAACAAAAGTAAAACAAGTACACAGATATTTAATGTTAATACTAGAACAGATTTCCTTTACCTTCGCAACGAGAATAATAATAAGAAAGAAAATATAATATGGCAGAGAGATCTCTGGTGATAATAATATTTTTATTCTTCAGATATTTTGGAGAATTCGATTCCGGAGACGGGACACGTCGAGTGTCAAGAATAGATTCGATAATTCTTCAGAAATAAGACGATAATAGAGAATGCTTGATGAAAGACTAGAAAATCATATATCAGCAAATAATTCTCCAAATCCAAGTTGCTATCTTGAACCCTTGGGGGTGTTGGCCTATTTATAGTGCTCGAAAAACAATGTCGCGCGACACTTTCCCAGAAAGGGCATGTGTCGCTCGACAATGTATACTATGTCGCGCGACAAACGGCTGAAGTGATGTTTCTGACAGACTGATATGTCAGAGAATAGATGGTCTGGTGTCAGGAGGGTTTGTCGCGCGACACAAGGGAGATTGTCGCACGACATACTCTTTTGTCATGCGACAATTCCCCTTAAAAATAGGTTTGTTTGGCCAACAAAACCTTTCAAGGCAGTTTCGGGTGCTCGGGTGGGTCCCGGACTCCAAAAATAGTAGTTCTCGTAGGTCGTTAGGGTTCTTGCGGGGGTCACAGATCGGGGTGTCTACAGACCCTCTCGACTCAAGCTCCTTGTTTGCAAGGAATTGAGGCGACTGGAAGAGACCGTGGTCCATGGCTCCCGCAAGAACTTTAAGGAAGTGCGTGTATGCAAAAAGTGTTCGTGAATGCCTCTAGAGAGGACTTGTGTTTGGTTTTGCCTCCGAAGAGGGCTTATGTTACTTTCTTGCCTCTTTCGAGGACTTTCATTTGCTCCACTTGCCTCAGATGGGAGGACTAGCATTGCTCCACTTGCCTCAGATGGGAGGACTACCATTGTTCCACCTTTGCCTCTCTGGGAGGGCTTTGATCTTTTCGCCTCAGGTGGGAGGACTACCATTGCTATACTGTGCCTCTCTGGGAGGGCTTTGTTTTTCTCGCCTCATGTGGGAGGACTACCATTGCTACACTGTGCCTCTCTGGGAGGACTTTTTGATCTTCTCACCTCAGGTGGGAGGACTACCATTGCTACACTGTGCCTCTCTGGGAGGGCTTTGTTCTTCTCGCCTCATGTGGGAAGACTACCATTGCTACACTGTGCCTCTCTGGGAAGACTTTTTGATCTTCTCACCTCAGGTGGGAGGACTACCATTGCTACACTGTGCCTCTCTGGGAGGGCTTTTTGATCTTCTCGCCTCAGGTGGGAGGACTACCATTGCTATACTTTGCCTCTCTGGGAGAGCTTTTGATCTTCTCGTCTCAGGTGGGAGGACTACCATTGCTACACTGTGCCTCTTTGGGAGGGCTTTTGATCTTCTCGCCTCAGGTGTGAGGACTACCATTGCTACACGGTGCCTCTCTGGGAGGGCTTTTGATCTTCTCGCCTCAGCTGGGAGGACTACCATTGTTACACTATGCCTCTCTGGGAGGGCTTGCTCTTTTCGCCTCAAATGGGAGGACTTCCATTGCTCCACTGCCTCTCTGGGAGGACTTTGATCTTCTCGCCTCAGATGGGAGGACTACCATTGCTCCACTGCCTCTCTGGAGGGGCTTTTGATCTATAAAAAATAAAGAAAATTGCCTCTGGGAGGGCTTTTGTGAGTATTTTTGCCTCTGGCGAGGGCTTGTGCTCGTGATTTGCCTCGAGGAAGGCTTGTGTTCTACTCTGGTGACTTTGGTTGTCTTTCTCTTTAGACTGCTAGAGTGAGAGAGAAATTTTGCAAGGGTGAAAAGAGCCTCTCGGGGTTTAATCTTTATCTAGATGTCCGTTTTCCTGTATCTTTCTGAACTTTTACTCTTATGTTTTCCTCGGGTAAAGATACTTCTCTCATAAAGCAATTTTCGGATTTCTTTTGCTCTCCGCAGAGTGATGATTCGAGGTTTTTCAAACCATCTCTTCTGTATCATGTTGAAACGAAAATTTGTTTGAAAGTTCAATCTCTGACCTCTGCTCTCTTTTTAGTTTTCACTTTTGGTGGGCCCACATCGTTTTCTGTTTTTCGATGCCCTTATTTCTTCCTTTCTTTAGGAAAGACTTTTCTTGGCCTTCTCTATTTTTGACCGGGAGTCTTTTTATCCCTTTGTCGTGATCAAGAGCCTTACTCACCCAAAACGAAGTCCTGAGCCGGTTTTGGCCTAGCTGTCACTTTTGGTGTGGCTCTCCCTGTCACTCTACATTTCTGTTTCTCTCGCTTGCTTTGCGCGTTCATGCGGGTTCTTTCTCTTTTCTACTTTTTCAATTTTTTCTATTCCCATCTTATACTGATATTTTCTTATTTTTCCAGATGGTTTTTTGGAGATCAGAGATTACTTTAATCACTGTATTTCGTTCTCGCATTTTTTGGAGAGATGATTTGGAAGTCCTTTCCTCGAAATTTCATCCTGGGTGTGCGGTATTTAGCAAGTTTTTTCAAAAACTGTTTCTCTAGAGCATTCCTACAGGAGAAAAAATGAGACAAAGGTCAAAAAATCAGGGGAGGGGACCAAATGACGCGCGACATTTCGGTGGAGATCTCTTTGTCGCGCGACAAAGAGCCCATTTGTCGCGCAACAAACTGGCCTATTATATAAACCCCTTGCTGAGCTCATTCCACCTCTTTCTCTCTCTAGCTCTCTTTCTCTCTCTAGCTCTCTTTCTCTCTTCTCTCAAGCGCGGAAGCCCTGCCTCTTTTCTGATTTTTTCGACTTTCTCACTACTCCCTATATACACAGATGGACCATGCTCAGCCTGATAGACTAGAGGGTGACCAGGAGGAGGTCACTTTTATCGATGCTCAGGGCGTTCTCCGGTGCAGCCCTCATCATGATGACTGGGCGGACCTCGAATGGTATGGCGAGGATGGGGTGGACCGCAGTCGGGCGGTGGTCTACCGAGACGTTACCCGGGTTGCTCCAGTCTCGGATGTTCTGTGGCTTTTGATGGAGCCTGTTTCTCATGAGATCCGTCGACGGTCTCTGGTATGTTTTCTTTGAAATTCCTTTCTTTCGTGTATTTATTCGTTCTATTATTTATGTTGTTTCCTGCATGTATTTTGAACAATGTTAGTATGCATGTCTGCCTAGAAATAAAGTCCGATTTAGTGAACACATACTTTTACTTGTGATACCCTTTAGGTTTAGAAAATTACATAATTTTACCCTCATAACCCTGTAACTCTCATAATTACACCAAAGTACCCTCAGGTTTTGGAAAATTACATAATTTACCCTTATAGCCCTATAACTCTCATAATTACACCAAAGTACCCTCAGGTTTTGGAAAATTACATAATTTACCCTTATAGCCCTATAACTCTCATAATTACACCAAAGTACCCTCAGGTTTTGGAAAATTACATAATTTACCCCTATAGCCCTATAACTCTCACAATTACACCAAAGTACCCTCAGGTTTTAAAAAATTACATAATTTTACCCCTGTAGCCCTATAACTCTCATAATTACACCAAAGTACCCTCAGGTTTTGAAAAATTACATAATTTACCCTTATAGCCCTATAACTCTCATAATTACACCAAAGTACCCTCAGGTTTTGGAAAATTACATAATTTACCCTTATAGCCCTATAACTCTCATAATTACACCAAAGTACCCTTAAGTTTTGGAAAATTATATAATTTACCCCTATAGCCCTATAACTCTCATAATTACACCAAAAGTACCCTCAGGTTTTGGAAAATTACATAATTTTACCCCTACAACCCTGTAACTCTCATAATTACACCAAAGTACCCTCAGGTTTTGGAAAATTACATAATTTACCCCTATTGTCCTATAATTCTCATAATTACACCAAAGTACCCTCAGGTTTCTTATATTTATATTTTCGTTTTGTCTAAAGTGGGTCGACCGAGGTTGGGGTTCTCCCAACACAATTTCCTCAGAGTGGCGACAGGCACCAGTCCCTGTCCCGGAGTTGCTCCTCGCAACTCCATTTGGTCCTCTTTTCGATGCCCTCCCAGAGTGGGTATCTAGGGGGGCTGTGTTGGTGTCGGCTCTGGCCTGTCACTGGTAGGACACCACTCATACTTTCCACTGAAGCTGGGGGGAGATGACGATGACCCCTCTCGACTTATTTGCTTTGACTGGGATTCCTTCAAGGGGGTCCCTATACAGATCGATGTCCCCTTGCATCTGACGACAAAGGACATTGTTGGCGCACTTAGATGGTTCCCAGAGCAGTGGAGTTCTGGTGATACGATTCCCCGGGCGATTTTGGTTACGCGGCTAGCCACAGAGAGAGCCCGTTTAGTTGCTTTAGGGGTGCCGATGACCCGTCAGGAGGCGCGTCAGTATGCCCGTGTCCTTCTCTTATTGACGCTCCATGATTTGTTCGAAGCCCGTGGGGGGAACACGGCTCATCTCTGGTGGCTGCCCTATCTTCGGGACTTCAGCATCATGTTTGACTATTACTGGGGGGCTTTATTCTGGCTGTTTTATACGATGCTATGGATCAGGTTTCTCGCCATTTAGCCCTGCACCTCAAGGGCTTTTCTTTGCTGTGGGAGGTATATACTTCTTGTCCCTTATCTGTGTTTTTTGGTCTTTGTATTCTATCTACTGATTGTTGCTAATGTTCTTTATGTATCCTTTTTAGAGTTGGTCCGTGGCTTATACCCGTCTGGGTCGCGCCCAGGTGGATCTTTTCGTTGAGAACGAGGACCAGTTTCCCTTTCTCCGTCGATTTATCGCGGGGAACTATAGAGCTCCTTATGTGTATCGGACTCGGAAGACCGGAGCTGCTGCGGTCCATGACCTGTTGGAGGAGCATGTAAGTATTTTAGTATTCTTTCTTTTCAAAATAGATACATAGTAAATAGAATACGAATAACTTAAATAGAATTTTGTTCTTGTTCAGATTGAGTGGGCCCCCTAGGGTAATCTAGGTCTCCACTTCGGATATGGCCGCGCTCTGACCGCCTCGAGGACCAGGCAGCTTATCCGGGACAAGTATGGCCTTCATTTTTATTTGGGTGAGAGGGTCATTCGCCAGCATACCCTGGTCTAGTGGCCCCGAGTTCCTTTATTTCCACCGGTTTTGATGAGGCGGACGGGCGAGATTGACCCGGTGACGGTGCAGGCCTTGGTTGATGGGCTCGACTTTCAGACGTTTACCGAGGAGGGAGGCTACACTGCCTTTGCTGCCCGTTGTTTGATGAGAGAGCCGAAGGGGACTCGAGGACGGGTCTTCTATGAGAGGTATAGGGCGTTGGGAGGCAATCCCAACTATATACGAGGACAGACCCATTTGTCCAGGACGGTCCCCGGTCAGCTGCCTCCTGTCCCTGATCAGAGGGACAATATTCTTGACTCTGATGATGATGACTCTGAGGGTGAGAGGGGTGTCCCTGCTGCTACTGAGGGGGGTGATGGTAGGTCTGAGGGTGGTGATGATAGACCCGAGGGCTGTGAGGGGGGTGGGACAGCGGCGGTTCCTGAGCAACCGCCTCAGACGACACCTATGGAGGAGCAGTGTGCTGAGGGTTTTGAGTTTCCGTCGGTATCTCCAAAGGTCTTTTTTGATGCTGCGGAGGCTGTTGAGAGAGAGGGAGCAGCTTTTTTTGAGCGATCCTGGGAGCCTGCAGACCTTGGGGTCGACTATGAGCAGTTTGGGCGGACCCCTCCTGTTGCTACGACCACTCCTTCTAGCGAGGTCCCGTCTCTGAGAGCGACAGCCGTTGTGGATCCTCCGGGCATCCGTACTTATGCTATGCTTACTCCACTTTTGTCGGCTACTATGGGCCCTCCGGCCCGATCTCCTGGTCTTGGTGGCTCATCTTCTCGACCTCCGCTGTTCCCGATCCGCGATGAGGGTTGATCCACTTCTGCTGCTATACCGACGGGTTCGCCTATTCATCCGATAGACCTGCTGCCTCATCCCCGGGATATCTCTAATGTTGGCGCCGGTCTACGTACATCGATATACGGTGCCTGAGTATCCTCTTCCTGAGGATACCTTCGATTACTTGGGTGGTCATCCTGATGACGAGGTATATGCTTTTTTTCCCTCAATATCTCTTTATATCTGGGTGTATTTTATTTTAACTGTGCTGATTCTTTCTTTTTTTCTTTTACAGCGGGTGAGCATGTGGGTGGCGGATCTGAGAGCTTGGCATTCCCAGTATCTATGTAGCTGGAACCTTCTTCAGTACGTTGGTCGAGACCCTACGATATACATGCGCGACTATCAGAGGGCGATCGATGTTTCCCTGCGGGTAGATGATCCTCTGTCTTCTTCTCATGCTCGGACGGAGTCCTGGAGGAGCACTAGTCGGAACTCTAGGCGATCTCGGTCCTCGATGATTCGCCCCACAGCACCGGTCCATTCGACGGGGCCTTCTCAGGCAGCAGTTCCTTCTCATCCAGATGTCCCAGCGATCGATCCTACTCCGGAGGAGGGTTTGAGTGACAGTGGGAGCGTGTCGAAGTGCGCCCAGATAGATTAGCTTTTCTTTTCTGCATTTAGTTAGTTCAGACAGATATGTAGTTTCATTTTTAGATATTTAGACAAAGATTTAGTTTTTTTGAAAACTGTTCTTTCATCGGTTTTTATGAAAATCTTTATTTATGTCTGATGATATACATTTATTCCCTATCTGTGATGAAAAATATATGAATTGGTAATTTAGGAGCCATACCTTGTAACGTAGTGGTACTTAGGGCCCCTGCAAAAGAACATAGTGAGAACAAATGCATTCAAAAGTGATTCATTTGGCAAAACTGACTCTTATGTGTAAGAAAGGCAAAAACAGGTTTACACAAAGATGATTGTCGCGCGACAATCCCTCTTGGATATAGGTTTGTCGAGCGACAAACAGGTATAGGACTCTTTTTTTTGCTATAAATACACCCATCCTCCTTCCTTCATCCCCACACCTTCCCAAAATGTCTTCTTATCATACAAATTCTGATTTTTCTTATGTTGAAGCCCGAGATGCTCTGATATCTTCTGAAAATGGCTTGAATTTTGGTGCATTCAGTCCTTTAGCGGGCTAGTGCCATCGTCCTGTAGATTTTTCCTTTTTGTTAGGCGCTTTGTATTTCTGGAGCCCTGCGGATCATCTTTTCCTTTTCGGGCTAGATGAGCTTTGTCCGACTTACGAGGAGTTTTTCTGGATATTGCGTTCTGACGTTCGTCTCCCGATGGCTGTTCCCATAGAAGAAATCGGTCCTCGAGATATGCTGATTGCTCTGTTAGCCATTCCCCAAGAGGCCTGTGATGAATTTATTAACGACGGGCTTCTTGACTTCCACAAAATGGTGAGATTCTTTCATCGTTATGAAGAGAGAGCTTCTTATAGTGTGGGGCATACTGCGGTGGCCTTGATCTGTCTTATTTCTAATATGTTACTGGTGACGGGCTCTTCCCGTGTTGATCCGACTATTCTGAATTTGATTTACCATGCTAGGAATGGGGAGTCTATAGTGCTTATTGTTCTTGCAGAAACTCTAAATGGCCTAGATGATCTTCAAAGAGGAGCTTCACCCTTTTTTAGGGGAAGCCCGCGTTTGCTATACATGTGGCTGTTGGAGCGTTTTCGATCGATGGGTTTCAACGGGGTTCGGCTTGACAACCTGACGCACTTTTTCTGTCGTCTCCTCTTTGGTGCTTTAACCATGTCTTCCTCTGATTGGACGGTGTGGTTTTCGAAGAATTTTTGGGCTATTCGGTGGAACATTCCTTAGTGGAAACTGAGGGCGATGGTGCTTAGTACCGGGGGGCAAAATTATGTTCAGCTCCGTGGGCTCTGGTTCACCTCCTTTTATCTCCCAGGATGTCTTCTTCGACAGTTCAACGTTCCTCAGGACATTCCCCTCGGCCTGAACAACTTCTCTTCAGAATCTAAGTTTGTGACCCCACATGTTTCTTTATCCGTGGAGAGAATGTGGCGTGCTCGACGGACTCGTCAGTTCAACTATACCCGTTTTGGTATTTCTAGGCCCATCCGAGCTGACATCATCCGTTCTTGTTGGGGGTCTCTAGAAGGGGAGCTGATTGATGATCCCTTCCAAATGGAGTGGTTCCGGTTTATGGACTCTAAGCCCACAGAGGAGAGCATTGTCTTTGCGTACCAGATCCTGGATGAGGCTCGAATTGACTTGGTTACTGAGGACCCTGCTTGGCCAACCCCTAGGGATTAGGTTTTTATGTATGTTGTATCTCATTTGTAACTTTCTGTGTTCTGAACCACCTTAATAATATACGAGGGACTATTTTTATGAAAAATAAATTTCTTTACAAAGTTTAAACCGGGCCTGAAGTCACTTCTCAGGTTGCCTACGTTCCCCTTTTTGATTTTTCAAAAACAAAATTTTTTAGTTGGGGCTTAGGTTTACGTAGTTCTTATCTATACATGTTACATCTATTGGTAATACTTCTTCAGTCGGTCCATGTTGATTAGTGAATGTAGTAATTGTCCGTCCAAGTCTGTGAGTATGGCGGCACCCCCTATATCGATCTCTTTGACGATGTATGGCCCTGTCCACTTCTGTTCGAACTTTCTCCTTGGGTCTCTGGCTGGCTCTCGAATTTCTTTCAACACAATGTCGTTTTCTTTAATACCCCGAGTCTTTACTTTCTGGTTAAATGCTCGAGCAATTCTTTTTTGATACCCTTGGTGGTGGTACGCGACTTTCAATCTCTTTTCATCTAGTAATGCCAGCTCGTTATAACGTGCCTAGACCCATTCTAGCTCATTGATTTGATTCTCTAACGTTACTCTGAGGGAGGGGACCTCTAATTCAACCGGAAGGATTGCTTCCATCCCGTATGTAAGGAAAAACGGGGTTGCCCCGGTGGAGACCCTCTCGGTGGTGCGGTATCCCCACAATGCATACGATAATTTCTCTGGCTAGTCCCGACAGGTGTTGATCATCTTGCTTAGGATATTCTTTAGATTCTTGTTGGCGGCCTCAACTGTCCCATTGGTTTGTGGTTTATATGGCGAAGATCTATGTCGGGTGATACCGTATTCCTCCATGACTGTATTACCATCTCCTTCGAAGTGAGTGCCGTTGTTCGAGATGATCTCGTGTGGGACCCCATACCGGTAGATGATATTCCGTCTGATGAATCGAGCAACCTTTTTGGTATCAAGGGTTTGGAAAGACTTGGCTTCTACCCATTTAGTGAAGTAATCGATGGCCACTAGTATGAATTCATGGCCGTTGCTTGCTTTAGGCGAAATCTTCCCAATGATGTCGATTTCCCAAGTTGCGAAAGGCCAGGGGCAGTCATGTTGTACAATTCTTTTGGAGGAAGCTTCTGAGATTTAGCGTAAATTTGGCACTTGTGACAACGGCATACGTGGTTAACGCAGTCGTTCAACAAGGTAGACCAGTAATAACCTTGTCTGATGATTTTGCGGGCAAGTGTTTGGCCGCTCATATGAGGTCCACAATCGCCCCCATGTATCTGATCCATCATTTTGACAGATTCTCCTTCAGTGAGACATTGGAGATGAGCTCCGTCGTAGTTCCTCTTATATAGCCTCCCGGCGCAAAGTATGAATATTGATGCTAATCTTCTGAGCGTAACCCGTGTTCTCTTGTCCGTTTGCTCGGAATACTGATGGTTTTTCAGCAGATTCCAGATGTCATAAAACCAAGTGGTTGAGTCCCCATTCTTTCCATTCTCTACCTCAAAGGCCATGCAGTGTGCTGGTCCTGATCTTCTTTATAATATATGTGAGAATCCGGACCCGCGACCCGAGAAGAATAGAGAGATGAAGGGTCCTCGTTCTCGGTTTTTTTTAAAAAAACGTGTTTTGTAGAGTCGTCAGTTTGTTTTACGAGAAAACAAACAAAAGATCGTACGAAGGACAATTCGAAAACAAATTATCTTTCATACGTTTGAAACCAGAGATTTATTTTGAAAATTGACTTTGTTAGGGTTCGGGAACTACGTTACAAATTGGGAAGGTGTTAGGCACCCAATTCGCCCTTTCGGTCTCTTAATGGATCATGTATTCAATTCCTATTTTAGATATCTTGCAAGTAGTTCGAATGGTTTTCAGAATAGTCCTTTCCGGATAAATTTGATTTAAAACAATATTTTGAAATCAGACTCGAGCTTTGCGAGCGCCTACGTATTCATTCGTAGAATGAAATCAGAGTCTTGTAGTTCCTTTCTTTGGAAACTATTTTTTGTATTTTTTGTTTGTTTTGAAAACGTGTCAAAACGAGTTTTAGTTTTCTTGTAAAACTTAGAAAGGATTTATTTTGAAGGCAGTGAACTTCTTTGCAAGTTATCTAATTTTTCTATATTAAAAATGAATACTTAAATGCGATATTGAAATTAAGAAAGGTTGTGGATAGACGTACCTGATGCGCTTGCCGAATAAATGAGAGCCTTGCCTTGTTGCCTTGCTTGCTTCCTTCTCTCTCTAGAACTTTCTCTCTCAAGATTTTCTCTTTCTAAAAACTCTCTCTCAGAAATTCTCTCTCGGAAACTTTCTCTCAGAATTTCTCTAAAATGACTCTCTAATAATTTTGACAGAGTTCCTACTTACTAAAAACACTATTGAGTGTTGATGCCTAAAATGAGAGCCCAACGGTCCTATTTATAGAGGAAAAATGCAGAAAAATGACCTGGGTAGCCGCGCGGCTAGGAGCCAGCCGTACGGCTAGGGAGGGAGCGTGCGGCTCGGGCTTACGGCTCGTAGCGGCTTGGAGCCAACCGTGCGGCTAGGGCATGCGCCAACCGTGCGGTTGGAGGCGTGCGGCTGGCTGTCAAAAAATGCAATTTTTCTAACGGGGCGCTGCCCCGCGACCTGGTCAGGTCGATCCCCGTTCTGGTAAGCGAAGTGGCAACAAGGTTGTGGTTAATTCCTAACGCGCTCGAAAATCAGGATTTTTCCTAACAGTCTCTTGTATGCATGATGACTCAAGACTTGATGCAGAATGCTTGTTAGGTTCACACGAGAGTCGCGGATTGGGGTGTTCACAGACCCTCTCGTCCCGGGATTCTTGCTTGCAAGAAGTCTGGGACGACAATAAGAAGACAACAATTCACGACTCTCGCGTGAATCTCAACCGGTTATTTTATTCATGAAAATCTGCAAATCGAAATGTACCCTCTTGGTAGGGAAATTTTGTGGTGCTTTGGGCAATGTGATCCACGGTTGACCTTCCTCTCGGCCAAGCTATCTCTGATACTTCAATCTATTCCCCCTTCTACCCTCAGGGGATCCATCTCAATCTTTCTTTAGATTTTTTCAAGCGTATCGATATTTACCCTCGGCTTGTGGGATGCATCAATCTTACCATTTACCCTCTGAATGGCATATTCTCAAGAACACTTCTCATTTTTTTGCAATGCGTTTGAAAAAATTTTCGGAATTCAGATTCTTTCAGAATGACACCTTCTTGACTTCGTCGGGATAAAGCTTCCCAATCTTCTGGGGAAGAAATGGTTACCAAGAGTAGCGGGGTTTGCTCCTATCGCACTATCTTGTTGTCATAACCATGTGGTAAAACTCCCTAATTCATGGAGAATGTGATGAAACTCCCTAACTTCTGGGGAGGACGTTATTGGTTACCAAGAGTGGTCGGGTCAGCACATGTCGCACCATCTTGCTGGCATAACCGATGTTGTCTATTAGGAGATATTCCATTGTGATAGTTTTCTAAGAAATGGCACTCCTAGCCACCCTCAGAAAGAATGTCATATTAGTGACTGCCAAGAGTGGGGGGTATGCACCTCTCGCACCATCTTGCTAGCACAGCCTGAAAAGGTTGAGTTAAGATTGCCAAGAGTGATTGGTCCTCGCGATAGGACGTCATCTTGCTGACACAATCTGGGCTGACTCGTAAAATCCCTATGGAACGTATTCAAAAGGGAATGAAAGGTATGATATGTTAGCGACTGCCAAGAGTGGGGGGTCTGCACCTCTCGCACCATCTTGCTGGCACAGCCTGAAAAGGTTGGGTTAAGATTGCCAAGAGTGATTGGTCCTTGCGATAGGATGTCATCTTGCTGACACAATCTGGGCTGACTTGTAAAATCCCTATGGAACGTATTCAAAAGGGAATGAAAGGTATGATATGTTAGCGACTGCCAAGAGTGGGGGGTCTGCAGCTCTCGCACCATTTTGCTGGCACAGCCTGAAAAGGTTGAGTTAGAGACTACCAAGAGCGGCGGGGTCGGCATCTGTCGCACCGTCTTGCTGACATAGTCTAAGGCTGAATGTCGGGAGATATTCCCTTATGACGGTTTCCAAGAAATGGCGCTCCTAGCCACCCTCAGAAGGTATGACATATAAGTGACTGCCAAGAGCGAGAGGTCTTCATGATAAGACTTCGTACTTGCTGACACAGCCAAAAGAGGTGATGTTAAGACTGCCAAGAGCGGCGGGGTCGGTACCTGTCGCACCGTCTTGCTGTCACAGTCTAAGGTTAGGATTGACTCTATCAATAGGGTCTTCTTTAGAATCATATTATTCCATCAACTTTATGTCACATCACATAATCTGAGACATTTTCTTGAGGATATGTGTCCATATTTTCTCTTATCCTTCGACGCTTTTCCTTGCGTTGTCTCTGCTCTTGGCCGTTGATCATATATGCCTACTCATCTTGTGGCAAGAAGGTTATGCTAAAGAGAATATGGAAAGTTCAAATGTTGCCTTTTTCAAAACCTGTTCTTACCCTCAGTTTGACTCTTCTGCTGTCATCAAGAAATTTGGTTGGTTCTCTTTGAATCTCAGACTTTCGTGCGTAGTAGTGGACTCAGTTTTCAACTCTACCCTCTGGCTTTACTTTTTTGAACATGGGGATAAAGCTCTTCTAAAAATCTCAGTTCCTTCTCCAGTTACCCTCTGGCTTGTCAGAGGAAGGTGCTGGTCCGCATCATTTTCTGTTTTTTGATGCCCTTATTGCTCCCTCATTTTTTAGAATATCCGGCCCATTGTTTTGGCTTTCGGAATTTTTTTTTTTTTTTTTTAAGACAGGAGCCTTACTCACCTAAGACGTAGCCCTCTGCCTTTTGGCACAGCTGACACTCTTAGTGTGGCTCTCCCTGCTGATTTTTCTTCCTTTCTGTTTTACTCACTTCTCACTTGGACCAACGGGATTTTACCCTTTTCTACTTTTTCAATTTTTTCTTGCACCCGATTCCTCTTTTACACCTTCCTCTTTTGCCAGATTTGAACTGTGTCTAGGACTGATCATTCCTCAAAGCTCGGCTCCACCACAGATCTCAAAATTCAGCTTTTGGGCTTTGTATCTTACTTCGTCGTGCGTGTGTTAGTGATTCTCAGTCTGTTCATCTTAGAAAACTAACCAGAAAGTCTTTCAGACGTTCAAGAGGTAAATTTTGCAAAATTTTTGTCAAAACTTTGTTGATTTTTTTGTTTGGGATTACCCCCCACTTGTTGTGTGACAAGGAACTTGTCATACAACAAGTGCCCAAACGACAAAGTGAGCTGGGCAACAAAAATGACACCTTTTTTCCATTTAAACTTTCAAACTTTTCATTCTCTTCTTAGCATATCTTCTTCCTGCTCACACACTTCCTGTTGGTCATGTATTTCGTGATGATCATCAGCCACGACCGTTTCTGTATGATGCGCCTTTCTTGATGACGAATGGGTATGTGTGGATTTTGAGAGACCCCCTGAGGTTAAACGGATCTGATAAAGATTGGTGTAGCATCATATAGTAATTTGGCCTTTATTGGAAGGTCATTCGTGGTGTACAATGGAGCCTTTGGCACACAAGATTCGCCGACTCATACGGGTACGTTTCAATTCAAATTTCTCGTTTAGAGAAAATTATGTGAATATGTCATTTATGCCAGAAAACATGAGACATGCATGCAATGTGGTGGGTCTGGTGGCCTTTTGCGCAATTTTGATTCATGAAACTATTTTTGTAAAGTTTTCAGATTTTAATATTACCCCCAGTTTAAAATATCCCAAATTTTTATACGAAAATAGCACACGCGCCCCATCTTAGACTTCAACCAATGCTGGATTTTCTCCAAATTACCACTGAATTATGGAATGTACTTCTTTCTTCGATGAGAGGCTTCATTCGTGCGACGCATTTTGGTTTTATTTCTGGATCTTGATGACTACGATTCGTTTACCTTGCAAGGCTTCAGACGTATCAATTGGGCTGTACATCTACCCTCAGTGAAAAGCTTCATCCTGGATGGGCCACACGTTTTGGTTTGATTGGATTACTCCACATCTTGATGACTATGATTCAGTCACTTCGCAAGGTTAATAAGAGATAATGATGACCAAGGATATCTTTGCATGATCGGTCTTCATTCCACTCCAACACGAACTTCTCCATGCGATCCAGCTTTCTTTAATGCATCTTTGGTTTCATTAGTTCGGGATGGATCATTTGTTGTTGCCTGTGCGACTGGCCGGGTGAGGATGAAAGACAAGCCTTCTAGAGATACTATTTCATCAAAGTGTCCGCCTTTGGATAATAATGTGAGATGAGTCTTTGAAGATGCCATTCAATCAAAGTATCCGCATTGCATTGGGTCTTCCACTCCATATTTAGAATTGTCCTTACCCCATTTTTCAGTCGTATTCGAAGTTTGGATATTGATCCATCGGAGTATCAGCCTTGGAATCTTCCCCCATAAACCTTAGAGCGGTCCTTATCCCCTGTTGTAACTTCACTCAGAGCTTTAATCTTACTTGAAACCTTCTTTGCATATTTAAAGTGATTCGCTCCCTCTTTTGCAATCTCTTTCGGAGTCTCAATCTTACTCGAAACCTTGTGCCTCAAGTATTTTCACTGGCTCTTCTGGCTCAAGAGGAATTCATACTGCCCCCGTACCCTTTACGTGTCAGGTTTCTCTTTGAAAAATTTCCTTGTAATTATTATATTTATGTAGTATGGGTGTTTTCATGCTCAATTTTATATATTACTTCATGAAAATGTTAGTGCTTTGTAATGTGCATTTTATTCATGAAAGTGTTGGTTATTATATAACATACTTTATGCGCAATTTACCCCCAGACCCATGCAAATGCAAATGCAAATATCGTTCTTTCCGAAAATCTGGCAATTAAAAAAAAAGGTAAGTCATCTTTTGTTTTGTTACATTCGCAAGGAATTCTAAGACAAATTTGCTCGAGATCTTTATCAAGATTTGTCCTTTTCTCCATAGAAACTTCTCTTTACAAACCCTTCATTGTTCCTCGAACTGACTGGTGCCTTTAAATGAACTATTCTTCCAATTCCTCGTCATCTTATTGTGGGTGAAAGAGATTGTTTTATTAGAATAGACCGGGCCTGATGTTACTTCTCAGGTTGCCTACGTTCCCCAATGTCCTAACATTCCAAAAAATAATCCAATATGGGGCTCAGGTCTTCGTAGTTCATGTTTACAGATAACAAATCTTCAATCACTATTGTTCAAATTCTCCACCACTGGTTACAAATCTTCACTTTCCGGCTACCAATCTTCAGTTACTGATGGTTTTGAGGAGACGGGTCTGCTATCTTTCCTGCTTGGATAAGGTCCTGAATAGCATGCCGAAGAGCCATACAATTGTCAGTCGTGTGTCCCACATTCTGATGGTATTCGCATGTTTCATTGAGGTTCCAATTAGTGGGAACTGGATTGGGTATCGGCCGTGGGTTCATCGAATAGATCATTCCTACATCCTTCAACTCCTTGTATACTTTACTTAATGGACCTGGCAGTTGTGAGAAATTCCTTCTCATATGTCTAACTCGGTTCACCCCCTATTATTGCTGTAATCTTGGTATCCCGAAGAAGAAATGTTGGTGACTTTGGCGAAAGGATTGGCAGAATAGTTAATATTGCTCTGAACAAAAGGATTGTATGTCGAAATCTGGTTCGCAGCCGGGGTTGAAGATTTCTTATACTGTGCACTTGAACTTTTTGCTTCAGCTTGTTTAGCCAATTCTTCTTCTATCTCATTTCCCACATGCAACAAGGCTTTGAAACGGCCAAAGAATTGGTGACCCATCTTATTTCGAATTTCTGCTTTCAGATTCTTGACGATCATTCCCAATTGCTCCTCTTCATCCATCCGTTCCACCATTTGTGCAGCGAGTGCCCTCCACCTTGTGACAAATTCACTCAAATTTTCATCATGTTTTTGTTTTGCCATTTCAAGATGTTTGCGAGTGATCTTTAATTCCTCGTTCGTCTTGTATTGGGCAATGAACTCATTCACAATACTGGTCCATGACTGCACCCGATGTTTCTCTAATCCCAGGAACCAACTTTGGGCTGGACCGGCTAGAGTTAAATGAAAAGAGTTAGCTAACTCAGCCTCACCTATATCGTAGATCTTCATCGCCCGTACATAGGATTTTAAGTGCAACTCTGGTGGCGTTGTTCCTTTGAATTTCTCTATTGCAGGCATCTTAAAACCAACAGGATAATGGGCTTCTGGGTATAGATTATAGCTCTGGAGCTGTGTCAGGTCGTTTGATCCCTCGGCTACCTTCTGGGTTAAGGCTTTCAATTGTTCCTTAAGCTCATCTAAAACCTTATTCCTTTCCGAAATCACCTCTTGTGGAAGAATGGCATCCCCCTGCATACTCACCGGATGCGGAATAGGGTCGTAGTATGGATCATGATAAGGATGATGTGGTGGTTGCCATTGTTGAGCATGTTGGGATGCTTCAGGTGGGACTTCTTGGTGTAGCCAATTCTCAATTAGATCAGGTCGCCTATGTGGAGTATGTGGTTCAATAGGAGTTGGAATATCGGAGTGAACAGATAGTGGCGCGGGTGGTAAGTGGGGCCTCTTTTATTGGCTCATTCACAACTGGTTGACCATGAATAGATGGCGGCATAGGTGGTGCGGGCGGTGTCTCTTTTGTTGGCTCATTCATAACCCTTCGACCTCTATTTATCTCTTCCAGCCGAGCCTTGGTGGTTCGTTGATCATCTACTAGCAATGCTAGGCTCTTGCTAATGTCCCCAAGCATTCGGTACATCTCTTCCGGGGTTGGTATGGTTACAGTGTTTGACCCTAATATAGTGTTTGTTGGATCCACAGAAGTATGCCCTGGCGGCATTCCCCGATTAATATTCTGCTGAGACACTCCTTGATTTTGGTAGGAAGGACCTGGTGGCAGATCCGCTGCAGTGAAAGAGTTTCAAGTGACCCTATTCGAAGTTTGTGGCGGTTGTTGTTCCATATCAGCTGGTGTATCCGGTCGAACCAATCTACCAGTGCTATCTCTTCCGGCCCAAATGGAAGCCAGATCGAATATAAGTCTTCCGAATGAGAAAAGGACAAATCCCGATGCGTATAGAATATTTCCCAAAAACAAAAGAAAATATGAACTTTTAATACTTGCCAGATTCCCAGAAATACACCGATCGAGACGACTCTAAACACACAAAAAGTTTTCTTTTAAGTGAGATCAAAGGCAGACTGACGGCGACAACTTGAAAGCCCCGCATAGCAGTAGGGTAGGAATGGAATTCCATGGGTTCCCTGACCGTCTATAGTTTTGGAAAATCATTTTGAAAAGAGTTTTCTGAAAAATCATTTGAAAACACAGGAAGTTCTCTCCTCATGAGTTGCTTTATTCATGGAATCAGGGTTTTCGCTCACTAGATTCTCACGACTGTCGATCATAGAAACAAATGCAGAAAATCTTTGTGTTCTAAGCTGACTCCCCTATATGCAAGCGTGGCTGAAGAGGGTAAGGTTTAAGGCTCCCTCCTATTTGGCAGGTCTTACGATATACCTCAAGAGCGCAGGTACGTGTAAGGACCTTTTGATATACATCCTGGGTACGTGAGTGTTCTCGTCACTCGATATACCTCGGTAAGTACTTGGCCAAGGAGAGTGGTCCCAGGCGCTTTTGGCTAGTGTAGACCCGCAAGTCCACGGCCTAGTCACGACTCTGGTCCCGAGGTTAATAGGGTAAATTCACACTAGCGAAAATGCATGATAAGACGTGGGTGTGTGCGAAATAACAATCTGGCGGTTCATTATTGATCAATGCTTTAGGATTTGTTATGATAATTTACAAAATTTTAATTACGAAAAAGATTTTCCTCACATAATTAGCAAATAAAGGTATCAGGGTATCCACCTAGATCGCTTATATGTTATCCTAGGACTAAGGCTTACAAGACCTATATCTAATAAATAACAGGAATTAATTATATGATCCATTATAATAGAGCTTAGTTCTCGACATCCCCAGCAGAGTCGCCACTGTGAGAATCCGGACCCGCGACCCGAGAAGAAGAGAGAGATGAAGGGTCCTCGTTCTCGGTTTTCTTTAAAAAAACGTGTTTTGTAGAGTCGCCAGTTTGTTTTACGAGAAAACAAACAAAAGATCGTACGAAGGACAATTCGAAAACGAATTATCTTTCATACGTTTGAAACCAGAGATTTATTTTGAAAATTGACTTTGTTAGGGTTCGGGAACTACGTTACGAATTGGGAAGGTGTTAGGCACCCAATTCGCCCTTTCGGTCTCTTAATGGATCATGTATTCAATTCCTATTTTAGATATCTTGCAAGTAGTTCGAATGGTTTTCAGAATAGTCCTTTCCGGATAAATTTGATTTAAAACAATATTTTGAAATCAGACTCGAGCTTTGCGAGCGCCTACGTATTCATTCGTAGAATGAAATCAGAGTCTCGTAGTTCCTTTCTTTGGAAACTATTTTTTGTATTTTTTGTTTGTTTTGAAAACGTGTCAAAACGAGTTTTAGTTTTCTTGTAAAACTTAGAAAGGATTTATTTTGAAGGCAGTGAACTTCTTTGCAAGTTATCTAATTTTTCTATATTAAAAATGAATACTTAAATGCGATATTGAAATTAAGAAAGGTTGTGGATAGACGTACCTGATGCGCTTGCCGAATAAATGAGAGCCTTGCCTTGTTGCCTTGCTTGCTTCCTTCTCTCTCTAGAACTTTCTCTCTCAAGATTTTCTCTTTCTAAAAACTCTCTCTCAGAAATTCTCTCTCGGAAACTTTCTCTCAGAATTTCTCTAAAATGACTCTCTAATAATTTTGACAGAGTTCCTACTTACTAAAAACACTATTGAGTGTTGATGCCTAAAATGAGAGCCCAACGGTCCTATTTATAGAGGAAAAATGCAGAAAAATGACCTGGGTAGCCGCGCGGCTAGGAGCCAGCCGTACGGCTAGGGAGGGAGCGTGCGGCTCGGGCTTACGGCTCGTAGCGGCTTGGAGCCAACCGTGCGGCTAGGGCATGCGCCAACCGTGCGGTTGGAGGCGTGCGGCTGGCTGTCAAAAAATGCAATTTTTCTAACGGGGCGCTGCCCCGCGACCTGGTCAGGTCGATCCCCGTTCTGGTAAGCGAAGTGGCAACAAGGTTGTGGTTAATTCCTAACGCGCTCGAAAATCAGGATTTTTCCTAACAGTCTCTTGTATGCATGATGACTCAAGACTTGATGCAGAATGCTTGTTAGGTTCACACGAGAGTCGCGGATTGGGGTGTTCACAGACCCTCTCGTCCCGGGATTCTTGCTTGCAAGAAGTCTGGGACGACAATAAGAAGACAACAATTCACGACTCTCGCGTGAATCTCAACCGGTTATTTTATTCATGAAAATCTGCAAATCGAAATGTACCCTCTTGGTAGGGAAATTTTGTGGTGCTTTGGGCAATGTGATCCACGGTTGACCTTCCTCTCGGCCAAGCTATCTCTGATACTTCAATCTATTCCCCCTTCTACCCTCAGGGGATCCATCTCAATCTTTCTTTAGATTTTTTCAAGCGTATCGATATTTACCCTCGGCTTGTGGGATGCATCAATCTTACCATTTACCCTCTGAATGGCATATTCTCAAGAACACTTCTCATTTTTTTGCAATGCGTTTGAAAAAATTTTCGGAATTCAGATTCTTTCAGAATGACACCTTCTTGACTTCGTCGGGATAAAGCTTCCCAATCTTCTGGGGAAGAAATGGTTACCAAGAGTAGCGGGGTTTGCTCCTATCGCACTATCTTGTTGTCATAACCATGTGGTAAAACTCCCTAATTCATGGAGAATGTGATGAAACTCCCTAACTTCTGGGGAGGACGTTATTGGTTACCAAGAGTGGTCGGGTCAGCACATGTCGCACCATCTTGCTGGCATAACCGATGTTGTCTATTAGGAGATATTCCATTGTGATAGTTTTCTAAGAAATGGCACTCCTAGCCACCCTCAGAAAGAATGTCATATTAGTGACTGCCAAGAGTGGGGGGTATGACCTGGGTAGCCGCGCGGCTAGGAGCCAGCCGTACGGCTAGGGAGGGAGCGTGCGGCTTGGGCTTGCGGCTCGTAGCGGCTTGGAGCCAACCGTGCGGCTAGGGCATGCGCCAACCGTACGGTTGGGAGCCAACCGTACGGTTGGTAGCCAACTGTGCGGTTGGAGGCGTGCGGCTGGCTGTCAAAAAATGCAATTTTTCTAACGGGGCGCTGCCCCGCGACCTGACCGGGCAGGTCGATCCCCGTTCTGGTAAGCGAAGTGGCAACAAGGTTGTGGTTAATTCCTAACGCGCTCGAAAATCAGGGTTTTTCCTAACAGTCTCTTGTATGCATGATGACTCAAGACTTGATGCAGAATGCTTGTTAGGTTCACACGAGAGTCGCAGATTGGGGTGTTCACAATATAAGAGTTATTTCTTCCATCCCCTCCGGGATATCGATCATAGATGCCCCCAATATTGTATTATGGGCCAGGTAATCAATTATGATCTTGCCTTTGACTGCCTTTTGGGTCATGTAGGTGATGTTGAATTCGGAGAGTAAAAATAACCATTTTGCCATTCGGTTTGAGAGAGCTGGTTTCTCGAAGAGGTATTTCAGCAGATCTATTCGTGATGCCAGGATGACCGGGAAAACCAGCATGTAGTGCCGTAATTTCTGTGTTACCCAGACGAGAGCGGTGCATGATTTCTCCAATGGCGTGTAGTTTATCTCAAATGGGGACAATTTCTTACTGATGTAGTAGATGGCCTGTTCTTTTCGTGTATCGGTCAGATGTTGGACTAGCATGGCCCCTGTAGCCGAATTGATGACGGTCAGGTATAGAATTAGTTGCAGTCCAGTCTGTGGTGGGGCAAACACTGGGGGGTTAGAGAGGTAGTCTTTTATTCTATCAAAAGCTTCCTGGCACTAATCGTCCCATTCTCCTGGTGAAGACTTCCTCAGGAGTTTGAAGATGGGTTCGCAAGTCTGAGTAAGCTGAGAGATGAACCTGCTGATGTACTGTAAATTACCCAAAAATTCTCGGACTTCTTTCTCGGTACGAGGCTCAGGTATGTCTCGGATAGCTCGAACTTTGGCAGGGTCTACCTAGATTCCCTTTTTACTGATGACATAGCCCAGGAGTTTTCCCTTGGTTACCCAAACACATATTTTTACGGATTGAGTCTCATCTGGTACTGGCAGAGGCGGTCAAAGAAGGCTCGTAAGGCGGGTACATGGCCTTCCCTCTCCTTCGACTTGATTATCATGTCGTCCACATATACTTCTACTTCTTTGTAAATCATGTCGTGGAAGATAGCTGTAGCTGCCCTCTGATATGTTGCCCCGGCATTCTTCAGCCCCAATGGCGTAACGATGTAGCAATACGTTCCCCATGGCATGATAAATATTGTTTTCTTCTGGTGATCCGAGTGCATCTTGGTCTGATTATACCCGGCGAAACCATCTACTAATGACTTCAGGGCATGATTGGCGGTATTATCCACTATTAAATCAATGTTGGGCAATGGAAAATCGTCTTTTGGGCAAGCTTTTTTGAGATCTCGGTAATCTACACACATGCGGACTTTCCCATTTACTTTTGGGACGGGTACAATGTTGGCTAACTATGAAGGGTACTCAATCACCCGCAAGAACCCCACACTCAGTTGTTTCATCACTTCTTCTTTTACTTTCAGGGACCATTCTGGCGTAAGCTTTCTTAATTTCTGCTTGACGGGTCTAAACTCCGGCTTGGTGTGTATCTCGTGAATGACTATTTGGCTGTTTAAACCTGGCATATCTGCATAAGACCAGGCAAAGATATCCACGTACTCATTCAGAGTTTGTGTGAATTCTTCTCTTTCTGTCTCACTTAGACTTGCCCCAATACGAAACTCTTTTCTTTCCTCTTCCGTCCCGAGATTAATTACAAGAGTGTCTCCTTCCTCGCTCTGTATACACTGCTCGTCCCATTCAGGGTGTTCGTTTAGTCTTTCAAACTCCATATAAGCAATTACAGAATTACAATTAACAGGATAACGCAAAACAGAGTCTTCTTCATTGATAATAGTGCTTACAGGTACAAGTTTAAAAAGTAAATCTAGAAGTGACTCCTCCCTAGCCTTACCCTCACTCTTATCTCTCACCCTTACAATTTCACTATTTTCCCCCTTTTTCTAGTAATCTGGATCAACGTGTATTAAGTGTACAGGGTCGTCTCTTGGCTCATCATCCTCTAGAGCCATGATGTCGAAGAGATCTCCGATCAGTTCTTCCTCTTCCTTGTCTTCATTTTCTTCTCTTGGACCAATCTTTAACTTGGTAGACAAGCTGTGTATAGTGTTTTTCTTGAGAAAAAGGTCCTCTTCATAGAAGATTTCCCATCCTGGAAGGTTCTCCCCGTCGCTGTTTCTCCAAGGCTCCTGAAAGCCGCAAAAGGGGAAGTCCTCTCCTTCTTTGACGAAAAACCCATTCAGAGAGCTAAAACTCGGATACTGATGCCCTCGACCCCTTTTTTTCTTGGTTGTCTTCTTCGGTGTGTTGCTACCACAACCCTTCTTTTTCATGCCTCGTCACTGGTTCTAAGGCCTGAAGTAATCCTGGCTGCCCCATTCTCAGACTGGCTATAGGTAAGTATTTCATCATTCTCAGCATATTGGTGATCTTAGAGCTGAGACTGGGAATATTATCAGGGGGAAGATACTCGATTCTCTGGGTGGTGAGGGCTTGCACTTGAGGCTCGAAAGAAAAGCCTCCTAGCTGTATGCTTTGACTCCCGATGTCCAAGACAGGTAATTCTAGGTCCGCCAAGGTCCTATCAGGATCTCCTTGGATGGTGATTATTTTTCCTTCGAACGGTATATTGATCTTCTGGTGTAAGGAGGAGGGGAGTGCTCCTATTTCATCTAGTCATGCTCTTCCCAACAGGAGGTTAAAACTGGAGGGAATGTCTATGATTTGAAAATCGGCCAAAACGTTTCCGGGACCGATCATGAGATTAAACTTTAGAGAACCTAGAACGGCCCTTCTAGTGTTGTCATAGGCCCTGACGGTTATAGCCGATAGAGAAAGCTCTAAATCTAAGATACCCAGACATCTGGCGATCTTCAAAGTGCATACATTTATGGTCGACCCATTGTCAATGAGGACTTGTGGCAAAAAAATTTCCCGGGTGCAGACAGTAATATGAAGGGCCAGGCTGTGTTTCCTTCCCAAAGGAGATAAGTCTTCATCTGAGAATGAAAGACTTTTTTGGACTGTAAGCGACCCAATCATGTTTGGCAGTTGTTCGGGCGTAGAGTCTGGTGATATAGCAGCCTCATCTAGGAGTTTGATGAAGGCGATCCTGTGAGGTTTGGAGGCAAACAGGAGACCCCAAATGGTGATGTGTGCCTGGGTTTTCTTCAACTGTTCCAGTACTCGATCCTCTCATATTTCCTTAGGAGGAGGTGTTTTCTCGGCATCCATCGATGGTGGATGATATACCCTCCCTGAACGGGTAATTTGTTGTATCCAAAGGGATGTTGGGTTCGATCCCTCTGAGATTTTTGATGATTCTGGATCCGTAGACCAACTGAAAGTTTTGGGGGAGGTCTTTGTCATATAGATTGTCTCATTGGGAAGGCCTCGGGGCTTCCATGGTTGTTTCTTCTTGTCCTGGGTCCATCCTATCCCAGATTTTCCGGGATTGGTTTTGACTGTAAATGGTTGTGAGATCCCCTGATTGGCCTTTCCTAACCCCTGCCCGGGTAGGAAGTTCATCTTAGCCATCTACTGGTCAATTATCGGATTGAGGCCTGGGGCGACTTGAGTTCTCTCTAACGGCACAGCGGGTGACTTGTAGGCTAGGTCGTCTTGGATGAGTCCCACGGGATCAAAACTTTCTTCATCAGTAGTCAAGGCGTTAATTCCCGCAGGTGGAGCATGGTTGGGAAGGGGGTTGTTAGTAACATTGGGCCCGCCGGGTGCGGGAATGGTACCCGCCTCAATTAAGTCTTGGATACGATGGCGAAGAGCCAAATAGCGTTCTGTGTCATGGCCTGCGGCTTGATGATACGCACAATTCTTATTCATTCTCCAAGTGTTGGGAATAGGGTTTGGTGGGGGGGCGCGGGTTGAGTGGAGTGATTAGTCCAACCTTTCAGAGTAATTCCAGGCTTTTGATCAAAGTAGTGGGAAGGGTGCAGAAGTTCCTTCTTTTCTTAACCTCGGTGCTCGAAGAGTCTCCTTGTGCGGGCCAACTCATCGGAGGTGTTTGTTGTGGCTGCTGAAATGGGTTTTGTTGATAGGGGTAAGAGCTTAGTTGGTTTACGGCTGGGGTGGCCGTCTTTCTCCCGGTGTATGAAGCTTTCTTGGTATCTGTCTCTGCCTTCTTGGTCAGTTCTTCCTCTACTTGTGACCCCATACTTAACAGGGCTCTGAAGTGTGGGAATACATGCTTTCTCATACAACTCAATACAGCTAGAGTGAAATTCTTCTGTATGATCTCCAGCTGCTCTTCTTCATCGGGCCATTTAGACATTTGGGAGGCCATCTCTCTCCAACGTGTGACGAAATCGCTGAAGCTTTCCTTCTTGCCTTGCTTGGCCATTTTCAGGTGTTTACGGGTAATTTTCAAATCCTCATTGGACCCGTATTTGGTCATGAACTCCTTGACGATATCTCCCCAAGTTTTTGTGTGGTGTCTATCCAAATCAAAAAACCATCTCAGGGCGGCCTCCGTGAGAGTCATGTGAAAGGCTTGAGCCAACTCCGGCTCTCTACAACCGGACACTTGCATGGATCTAATGTAGGATTGAATATGGGTTTTAGGGGGTGTAGTTCCTGTGAACTTGGTGATGGAAGGGAGTTTGAATCCCTAGGGTAATCTTGCTTCCGGGTAGAGGGAGAAGGTATTCATATCTGTAATCTCGTCTGCCCCTTTTATTAGAGAAATCCCCCTTTGCAGAACCTTCATTTGCTCTTTCAGTTTCTTCATTTCTTCACTCTCTCTTGACAACTTGTCAGGCTGTTCCCAAGCTATAACAGATTCTGTATATACTGCCCGAAGTCGGTTGATGTCTGGATACTCATTAGGAGGGGCTACTGGGGCTGGTGGTGGAATAGGTCTTGCGGGGACTTGTGGCCATGGCTCGTATTGTGGATCAAGGCCCTGCTGAGGTTGCGGCCAGATGATGGGTGGTTCTTGTTGTTAATAAGTAGGGCCTGAATCCGGGGCCCATTGATTCTGATTACTGGGATCAATCTGAACAGGACCGGCCATGATAGGGCCCGTTTGGGGTGGATTAGGTCCTTGAACTGGGGGAAGTACTTGTGATGACTGTCCTTGGTTCGGATCTCGATTCGGTGGTAGTCATTCAAACCCTGGTAGTGCTGCTCGTTCAGCTGGCAACTCTTCTATTAGAATCCGGGTACCCTGTTGCTCGTTCGTGAGGTTTGCTAGATTCATGTTGACGGTCATTAGCAAACGATGCATCTCGGCTAAAGTTGGCTGAGCTGCAGACGTCTCGGCTAGGCTCTAATTTGTCTCTTGATCCTCGCGTCCATCGGCCATTGCGGGTGTGCTTGGTCTTACTAGTCTTCCGGTATGATCTAGACCGGCCCAACCTTCCAGACTGTCGTTGTTTTTACGGCTGTAGACGAAACCACGTGGCGAAGATGAAGGAAGACTGTGATGCGACTCGATTTTTGCCAAAAGAACCACTAAAAATTGTCGAGAAAAGGCTTGGGTTTTAAAAAGGTGTTGTAAAGTAAGTCGTAAGGTGGTACATCCCCTACAGCTGTTTAACAAGTGTTTTAGCCGACTTGATCTTATATGCAACGCAGGTGTACGAATAGTTAAGGTTTCAGGCTCCCTCCTATTTGGCAAGACCTTGCGATATACCCCAAGGGCGGGTACGTGCAGAGTCTTTTGATATACTTCCCGGGTACGTGAGTGTTCTTGTCACTCGATATACCTCGGGGGCGTACTTGGCCAAGGAGAGTGGAAGTAAATGCTTTCGGTTTATGTTGGCCCAAGCAAGCCAACTCCCTACTCACTTATAATACTTCTGAGGGTTTGGGGTAAATTCACACTCGTAGAACCAATGTATGATTTGTGAAAATGCGTGCAAAGTTCGAAAGATTCGGTTTACAAATATCATTATCTTTATTACGTATTTTTGAAAACTTCTATTTTTTAGAAAAAGGTTTCTTGTCAATCAATTGACAAAAGTAGGGAAAGCAGTAAAAGCCAGTATTCAACAAATAAACAAAAGTCCACATATGAGAGTCTAGTTTTCTGTTGTCCCCAGCAGAGTCGCCACTGTGAGAATCCGCAAATGCGACCCCCGGGTCTCATTCCCGTCGTTGGGGGGCTGAATCGTCGGAACGGATTTAGTCGTTCCATTTGCTTCTATTCGTTGATAATTCATATCGGGTGTCCCTATATCCTATTTCTAGATGCGAGAGGGTTTGTTCAGAGTCGCCAGTACGTTTTTCGAGAAAACGGACAAAATAGTTGTGTAAGAGGAAAGGCTACAGATAAGCCTTTTCTTTACACGTTTGTCTACGAAACCAGAATTCTATAGGGTTCGGGAACTTTATTACAGTTTGGGAAAGTGTTAAGCACCCATTCCGCCCTTTCGGTCTCTAGTGGTCTTTTATATGTTTGTTTTATGTTGAAAAACTTTGATGCTTTTACTGACAATCTACTACTTCCCGAATGAAAAACCCTAATTTCTGGGGAAAGCGGGAAAAGGGATAAAAACCTTTGTGTTCCGAGATCCAATGTTTTATTTTGAAAGACGTAAATATAAGTGACAAAAGTTATTTTTCTTTAGAGAGAGTTTTTCGTTTTTTTATTTCTCAGATAACAACGGTTTTTCTCGGGTTTTGACTTATTTTGAAAAAAGTTTGGATCTTTTATCGGAACTAATTCAATATGGAATTAGAACTCTTGAGGGGAGTTCTACCAGAACATATCACAATCTATGAAAGAGATAGGATATACCGAGTTTTTAATTCCTAAGTAAGTTTTACCGGTCCGGGTTTTGAAAACAGGATTTTATCCGGATGATAATGTACTTACTTTTCTGGTTTTGTAAATGGTTTTATCAGGGTCTTTTATTTTGAAAACAGTAGACTATTTGTAACTTGGCAATAAGTTCATTCAAATAAAATGTGGACAAAATAACAGAAGTAAAACAAGTACACAGATATTTAATGTTAATATTATAAGAGATTTCCTTTACTTTCCCGACGAGAATAATAATAATAAGAAAGAAAATATAATATGGCAGAGAGATCTCTAGTGATAATATTCTTTTCCTTCTTCAGATATTTTCGAGAATTCGATTTCGGAGACGGGACACGTCGAGTGTCGAGAATAGATTCGATAATTCTTCAGAAATAAGACGATAATCGAGAATGCTTGATGAAAGACTAGAAAATCATATATCAGCCAATAATTCTCCAAATCCAAGTTGCTGTCTTGAACCCTTGGGGTTGTTGGCCTATTTATAGTGCTCGGGAAACAATGTCGCGCGACACTTCCCCAAAAAGGGCATGTGTCGCGCGACAATGTGTACCATGTCGCGCGACAAACGGCTGAAGTGATGTTTCTGACAGACTGATGTGTCAGAGAGTAAATGGTTTGGTGTCAGGAGGGTTTGTCGCGCGACACAAGGGAGCTTGTCGCGCGACATACTCTTTTGTCGTGCGACAATTCCCCTTAAAAATAGGTTTGTTTGGCCAACAAAACCTTTCGAGGCAGTTTCGGGTGCTCGGGTGGGTCCTGGACTCCAAAAATAGTAGTTCTCGTAGGTCGTTAGGGTTCTTGCGCGGGTCACGGATCGGGGTGTCTACACAACCCCTTAGTAAAAAAATGAAGAAATGAAAAGCTGACGTGGCAGTGTAAAGTGATAGTGTATTTTACACAACTAATTTACACAAAACTCATTTTTAAATGACCCTTGAAAACTAAATTTTTATGAGTTTCGTAAAATTTATACAAAACATAAATATAAAAGACTATTAGAGATGCTCTAAGGCCTCGTTTGGTTCACGGAAGGAAAATCAATTCCTTTGTCTTTCCCATGGAGACGGGAAACTAAAGTTTCTACCAAGTTTTCTTTCCTGTGTTTGATAAAAGCATGGAAGGTATTTAAGAAATATCATTTGTTTACCCTTTCGGTGTTTGATTGGTACAGGAAAGGAAAGTAAAAATGTATAAATATTTTAATAATACCTTTGCATTTTAAAATAAAAACAACATCATAAAAAATTGGCAATAGCATATTTAGGTAGGGGTATTGTTGTGCACAACCAGTGTTCTAAAAATCGTAAATCGGACCTAGATCGGCGATATAAGGATTCGGGATTTTTGGAGGAACCGGAAAAAATTGGGGATTAATCGGCAAACCCATAATTTAAAAAATCGGGAATTAAATAAATAAATAAATTTCCATACTCATAAATAGTTTTCAAAATAACATAATACTAATAAAAATATAATATATCTTTCAAATTAACATTAATTTTTCAACATTCAAGTAACAAAATATGCATACTCAAAATTTAAGGAGTGCTTTTGTAAAATTTAAAACTTAAAATGGATCAAAATGAAATAACTTAAAATATTGTGGTTGAATACAAAAATAAAAATATAAACTTAAAAGGAATTGAGACGCTCTCTCCCAAAACCTAACCCGCCACAGTTGCCTGCTGGTGTTGGTGCTGGTGCTGCTACTGCTTCTTCTTCTTCTTCTTCTACTAGTTGAAACCCTAGCCCGCCACAGCTGCTTCTTCTTCTTCCGCCACCGCCTTCTTTCGCCACAACTTCTTCTACTTCTTCTTTCGCCACAACTTCTTTGTTTCTCGATTTTTTTCAGATTTTGGCACAATTCCCGATTTTGTTCTGATTTTGGCCGATTTTGTTTTGATTTTTGACCGATTTATCGGTAAAAAAATTCCAATTTTTAGAACACTGTGCAAAACTTTTGTGATAAATGCTGAGAAATCAAAAGGAAAGGAAAATCGATTTGGCAATAGCATATTTAAGTGGAATGATTTCCCCCCTACTTTTTTCTCTGTCAGGAAAGTATTTTCGGAGTTTGTGCTTACCAAATAAAGAAAATTAATGACTTTCTTTTCTTGAATTCTCAAATCCATGAACCAATTGAGATATAAGAGTACAAAAAATATTATTTTTATTTAAAATCACTTTTGAGGACATTTAGAGTATCTCACTAAGTATACCTACATAAATTTTTACAATATTAATAATATAATTTGTTTATTTTTTGTTACAGGTACTTTTGAGTATTACAGGGTATTTGGACTAACTTTTGTGCAACTATAGTCGAATCTAGCACTAATCCCAGTTTACTACCACTGGATCACTTATTGATGGTTATTAATAATATACATCATATATCCGCACAATTTTTTCAAAAATTCAGAATAAGAATTTGGCATGCTTTATATAACGGTAGCTGATATCATTGAGCATATCCCATACTATTTTCAAAATGCAAAATATTTTTTATTATCTATTATGCGCTAAAATAGAATGTAGAACATAATATCTCCCGGTCAATTTGATCCAAATTAACAATTAGTTAACAATAGCATCTAGGAATTACAATTAACTTGATCAAAATTAACAGTTAATAATAATAATATTTAAGAATAACATTAAGATTTTATGATTCTTATATTAGCATTATCTAATTTCAAGATTAATATTGATCATATACAAATTACACTAATGATATAGTATTTACAAATTATATTAACAACTTCTAAGTCATAGTGTCTACTTTAAAGTATCGGAATATCTATAAGTCACACTATGTAACCAACAATGCCAATGATCACAAACATTAAAACAAAATTCTCACACACAGAGAGAGAGAGAGAGAGAGAGAGTGATCGAGTTAATGCAAACTCCGGAAACTAATTTTATTATCAAAAATATTCTTACGCATATCACACTTGCGACAAAAATAGTATTTAATTTTAATTTTAATTTTGCTTGTTCAAGAGCTAGGTTCAATTCTTGTCGTATGTACAAAAGTACTGTATGGATAAAAAATCACAAACCATTGACTTGATTCAGCGAATACCGAGCTGACTTTATTTTTGGGGTTGATTTGGAGCTCCTCAGGTCAAACTCCAGTGACTGTGTGGCCACCAACGAATATTGTCTAAACTGTAGAAGGAGATTAGTCGAGGTGTGCAAAAACTGATTAGAACACTGCCTAATATAAAAAAAAGATTAAAAATCATTGAATTCGAAATTATAACTATGACCTGGCATAGCAAGACTTAACTTTTCAATCTTCCCTTTATGTATTAATTAAGGGCCCGTTTGATTCATGGATTTGAGGACTCAGGAAAGAAATTCCGGAAACACTTTATGTAAAACCATTATTCTCAAAACTCATGGGATTGATTTTCCCATGTGATTTCCAAGCATTTATTATAAAATATTTGGACAACAATACCTTACTTAAATACTTGTCATATTTTACCAAACACAATAAAAGAATCTTGACAGAAAAATTAATTTCACAACTCAACGAAAAAAACAAGAGAACTGATTCCAAACAGGCCTGAATCTATTTACATAGATATAAACAAAACAGAATCCCCATTACGTTAGGCCTCATACATAAAACTTTCAAACCTTTCTCAAGCTTTGATATTCCATTAATGGCTTCTTCATCTCTAAAATTCCCATACCCATCAGGGGTAAATGTTGGGGATTTTGTGACAGTGAAGCTCTCACCCTCAAACTACCACATATGGAGACCAATGATGCTTGACCTTCTCAAGATCCATGGCTTGAATGGGTTCATTGATGGGAGTATACCTTCACCACCAGAAAAGATTGGTGAAGCTGAGAACCCAGATTTCTTGGAGTGGAAAAATTCAGATGGGTTAGTGAGGAGATGGATCTTGGCTACTCTCAGTGAATCTGTTTTGATTCATGTTCTTGCATTGCCAACAGCTAAGGAAATGTGGGTTACTATTGAGAAAGGGTCTACTCAGCCTTTTCATCATGAGATTGAAATTGGTATGTCCCTCAACTTCTTCACGTCTTTGTGGTTAATTTTTCCGGTAATTTTAGGGAGACTAAATAGGATTGCAACTTAAAAAAGTTTCTTGGTATATTGACTGCACTATATTTAAGTCAGATTCATACATTAACTAATGCATTAGTGTCATATTATCTGAATTATTTTATCGAGTCTTAATCGTAAGTCGCTTTAGTATTACTGTAATTTTTTTTCTATTTTAAATATCGAGTCAGATTCATATGCTTATTGTCAATGTTCGAACTTTGAAACTCCAATTTTTTACCCCGTGGTCGAATTACCCGTTTATAAATTCTGTGTACCCAATGCATGGAAAAAAGATAATCTTTCTTTAACATTTTTTTAATTTTTTATATAAGTGAGGGATAGATTCAATTAATTTGAAATCTAATAATAACAAGTGTATTTATGTACCGGTAAAAAAAATCTATTTTACATTCTTTTTCCCTCTTAATATATAAAGGAAAAAAAAAAGGCGGGACAGTGCTCAGAACTGAGTACACTTTCCCTAAAGATTTATACTTTGCTTAAGCTCAAATCTTCCTCTTTCAACCTTTTAAGTTTTAACTTCTGTCATCTACTTCCTTTTTCTAATAAAAGAGGAAAATTCATCTTTGATGAAACTCGAACTTAATATTTTTCTTAAATTTGAGTAAGTGTCTTCCTAATTAGACTATGTTCAAAATTACCCTTATCTTGGGAAAAGTATTTTAGCTATGTGAAAACATTAAAACGTTTATTTATTTTTATCTTTTTATATAAAAAAGGGCAATTATAGATTTATTCTCTTTACTTTAATAATAACAAAAATCCACAAGACTCAAACTCAAGATATCTCCTAAATTCGAGTGGGTACCTTACCAACCATTCTAACCCACTGGCTTGATTAACAGATATTTAGTTTCAAACCAAAAACTTTTAAGCGTTAGACTGAGAAGAATGGTGAGTCAATTATAAGCTAATGTAGCATTTTAATATTTTATATGTTTTATTTTTCGATATCTTAATTATTTTTCGGATTCGCCAGACAACCCTTGATTATACACAGTTGATTCCTACCTTTTTGTTTAATTTTTGATCATTTATATGTTAAACCTTGAACTTTGGGATCATTTTCAATGTCTCCCTCAAAGTTTCAACTGTTTCAAATTGGACCCTAAAGTATATTTAGAGGTCCAGCTGAGACCCTCCATTCTTTTTCGTTTAAAACCACTAACGGATATCCTATGTTAATAGCTACATACGTGGAAGCTGGACTATTGTGGCACCCATTTTCCCATTTTCTTTACATCCAAACTTTGAGATCTAATTTATATACCTTTTTTTGGGCATATAGTGAATCCTACCTTAAACTTCACTATTGCACTAGAATATGTCCACGTAATACTTTAAGAATATTGAACGTCTTCTTAAATTTGAGACAATTCCTGTTTTTTTTTTTTCCTCAAAATATAGATTTTATTTTATGTTTCTTGAGAGTTCAAAAACAAAAAAATAAATTAAATATAAGCTTAAGCTTAAACTTAGTCACATAATTAAGCACCCAACTTCGAGTTGTTTCCTCTTCAAACTACTTGAATCTTTCTATCCTTATAACACATGCCCGTGTATGTTGTTCAAATCCTAATCCTTAAGATACCTTTTTTTAATGACAAAATCACCCATTTAGACCAGGCATATATATTACTTGAGAAAGCAAAATAGACAATAATTTTTGAATAAAATTTAATATTACCACTTACTCGATGGTTTTGTTTTTGATAATTATAAAAAAAATAAAAAATCAACCTCTAAAATATTTTATCAATGGCACTCATATTGACTGGGCATATATATTATTTAAGAAACTAAAATAAAATATATATTTCATTACTAAGAATGAAATTTATGTTTAGCACGTGGGTAGTCTGTACTTTTATAATTTATTTAAAGTTGCTAACAAATGGTAAAGTGGTTACTCGGTGGCGTTTAGTAAAAAAACTGAAAACTGAAATCTGAAAACTGAAAACTGAAAACTGAAAACTGAAATCTGAAAACTGAACTGAAAACTGAAAAAGTTGTTTGTTTACTTCTGAAAATTGTATCTGAAAAAATTTTGTTTGTTTAAATATAACACATCTGAAAACTGAATAATTTTTATTATGACCATTTTGCCCTTATATGAAGGAATGAATAAATGAAATTGATCCTTTTGATCAATTTGATAATACACCACTATCCCTCCATCAATTACACACCTTCCGATCCTCCATTTTTTCTTCAATTTGTTTGGGATATTTTGAATAGATTGAAAATTTTCTAATGTAGTTTATGATATGATCAATTAAAATGAAGACACTTTTTGCAGATCTAGAATTAGGTTTAATTAACGAAGGAATGGTATAGCATATTCATGAGAAAACATAGAACCAGTAGAGGAAAACAATGGAAAATGATTGAAGGTGTGTAATTCAATGGAAAAGTGTAGATCCTCATCGTCATATTCTTCCTGCCTTACCCGCCGATCTTTGACCCTCCGATCTCCCCCGTTTTCTTCCAGCCTTTTGACCCCTCTGATCTCCCCTGTTTTCTTCCATCCTTACCCCCTCTATCATCATATTCTTCATCCTCTTTTTCGTCATACGCCTCACCTTCATCCTCTTCTGGCTCTAGAAAATCATCGTCCTCATCTTGCTGCCGCGGCATGGTGTAGAAGTCGTAATTGAACCTTTAATCAAACCTTTGATCTGTGTGTAATTTTGATAAAAGAGAGGGGGCAAAATCGACCTTTTACACCTTTAAAAATTAAGTTTCAGATTTAAGTGGCAACTTTACCACTTAAAATTTTGGATGAAAATTTTAAGTTTTAAGTGGTAAAAATTAAGTGGCCACTTAATTTTTTTAGTTAGTGAACAACTTTGTCAACCACTTAAATCTGAAAATTTTAAGTTTTCAGATTTAAGTGGCAAATTAAGTGGCAAGTGAACATCACCTTACTCTTTTCCTTTTTTTTATGGTCAAAATAAATTTATCTAGGTATGATAATAGTCACATGTATATTTTGTTGGCAAATGTATCTATGTAAAATGACACTTTTGCATCCCAATACATAGCGATTAGTGACAGACGAATTTGTGTACGAAAAGAAAATTTTGATTAATGTGTTTAAATATTCTTATGACAGACCACAAAGGAACAGAGGCAAATCTAAGCAAATACATCCCATTGTCGACAGCCGCGCTCAATAACGATTGGGAGAAAGCCAAAGAATTTTTGGAAAAAGAACCAAACGCTGTTAGAGCTTTTATCACCGGATTTGCAGAAACAGCACTAATGATAGCAGCCAGATCAAGTGATAGAATAAATTTCGTAAGAGAACTCTTAGTGAAGATGGATCCACCGGATCTAGCACTCCCTAACTTCCACGGGTTAAATGCGCTTCACATGGCTGCAGTCTCAGGCAACACTGAGGCGGCCAGATTGCTAGTGGACAAGAACCCGTTGTTGCCTAATATTTTCGACAAGACTCTATCTCTTCCTCTCCACTTAGCTGCTTTGTGTGGTAAAAGAGAAATGGTTCTTTACTTGTTAACTGTTACTAAAGAGGATGTGGAGCCAAAACTCTTTCAGGGTGAATCTGGTGTTAAACTTATGCATGGTTTGGTGGCTAGTACACTATACGGTATACAAGTAACATGCACAGTATTTCTTGGTAGACACAGATCGGGAACATGTTTTGACAAGACATTGATGTGTCAGCACCGCATTGATTAGTATAAGACATTTTACGCTGTATGTTCATATTCTTAAACCTCCATAATCTAATTTTGCCGACCGGAGATTTAGTGTAGTGCCATTAACGGCATTTTTAGATACGGAGGTTTAATATATATTTGTGGTGGACATATATGCACTACTAACTTACGAATGCATTGGCAAGAAATTAATGACATTGTTCCCTAAATGTGTCACCAACGCATGTCCCCTTATAAATTTTCGAATACATATGTTCTTATTAACTGATGATATCAATGTCTTTTTTGTTTTCAATGGATTAGATATTGCTCTTACTATAATAAAGCGGCAACCTCAGTTGGCATGCGAGGAGCCAACTCCATTAGGGGCACTTGCACTAAGGCGAGAGTCATTCAAAAGTGGATCGCACTTGAACTTTTATCAACGTTTCATTTACTATTGTTAGTCTCTTTGGATCCCTAATGTCCATGTGTTTCTATCTTGACTTAAGTTGCAAAAAAATTACTACTTATGATATATTGCTAACTCTTTTTTTTTTGCCTTTTCACCTAGGGGTCCCTATGAAGTTGGAAAACGTTGAGATTTATGGTACCTGCAGCACACTAGGCATCAAGAATGCTACTAATAGTTCTAATTCTGGTTAGTTAATGTATTTATACGTGTGTATAAGTATATACATATATATTAACAAACATACATAAATGACTATAACATCAAGGGGGAGGAAGGGTACTAGATCGATGCACTTGCAAAATGTTGAGAGAGATTCAATTATTTCAGTCTCTTGGACCTAATATCACCCTAACAAAAGTTACGGGGGTTACCAAGTGCTTGTATTAAATTAATGTCAAATATAAGATGCCACACAAATATAACACTTAAGTGCCATTCTTATATATAAGGTAAAATTTTATGAGTACACGCATGTATGTGCGATTGAGATACATATAATTTAAACAAGAAATTGATAGATACGTGAAGTGGCTTAGTGATAAGGTATTATATATTGTTATAAATCTTTAGGTTTCAAACCCTTTCATCCATAACTTTTTTTTAATGAACAATGGCATGGGAATAGATAATGAATGACTATATATATTGAAATTTCGATTTAATTTTTCTTAAAGTATTATAAAAAGATTAATTGTGACTCTTAACTTTTAAAACAGCGAAATGTTACATTTTAGGGTTGATTGTGAAAACAAGCGCTTCAATGGAAAGAAATAATTCAAATATGTGGTTTAGCACTTTAATCTATACTATTATTATCTACAAGGTGGAGGGATTTCAACTGCCATAATATTGCATCAAAATTTCGATTTTAAGTTTTGCCCCTATAATTATTTTTTCCCATGACAATATATATATATGCTTCCAACAAGAAGTGAACCCTCACCATCAAACAACCTAAATGCATTAACAACTAGTGTTTTTTTATTAAACTAGCAGTACTTTTTCAAAATATATTCATGAGAACTGCATACGCATTGCGTGTTCGACTTATGTTTGTATGAACCCATTATTTTGGTTTGGGAACTTTCTCAAATAAAAAAACCATTTAATTTCTTGTTTTAAGTTTTATAGAATTTTGTGGGTATTCCAGTGGGAATATACGAGCAAAGTAGTGATAAGTTTCACCATAGATATTACTACTTATCATAGATTAGTAAGAACATGTAGCACATATCGTTATCAAATATCATTGATATAGTTATTGTAAGAATAAAAGATCATTATTGTTAAATACGACAAAATGTGTTAGTTTAATAGTGTGCCCACCATAGTCTACGGTAGAAAATGTCCACCATGCATCACATTACTCTTAGGTTGTTATCGTTAATGTCAACCATATATATTTACAGTAATGTACATTATATATATTTACAATATTTGAATTTTTTTCATATAGTCAAGCAAAAGCTCCATGGATTATTTTGGAAAATTGCGGAAATATCAGGTACATTTTTTATGTCTTTATTACGTTCATGTAGGCATGGAATTTATTCATTAAACTAAGTGCATTATTTGACTGACAGTTCCACAAATAAGGAGCATTCGAGATATAAAGACAACCAATCATCAGGCACTAGAACTAGTAAAACGCCTTTGCTCGGAAGTTATCAAATTGGATCACTCAAAACTGTCTGCAATACTTGGAAAGCCGCTCATTACCGCATCACGTATTGGAGTTCATGAAATCATCGAAGAGATTTTGGCCTGGTTTCCTAGTGCGATATATCTTAATGACGACATGAATCGATCATTATTTCATATTGCAATTGTTTATCGCCATGAAAACATATTCAACATAATATATCAAGTTGAGCATAAACACTTATTTCTGAATGCACTAGATAAATTGAGGAACAACTGTCTACATTTGGCCGGGTCCCTAGACTTGGAAAGTCAACAAAAACTCAATCTCAGAAACAGTGCAGCTGGCGCGGCTCTTCAAGTACAACGTGAATTGCAGTGGTTTAAGGTAATAAATTTTATCAGCAAAAAAAGAGTATATAATTGAAATTTAATTTTTCTTCTTTAAGTTGGTTAATCAACCATTCGAGTGTCCATAATGCTTAAATTATGTGAAGTAGGTAGGATAAATTTACGTGAGGTGTTTTGTGGTGGTGTTGGATAAATTTTAGCAAAAGTGTTATATGTTTGTCTATTTGGTATTAAAGGAAAAAATTCCAAAAGAACAACTATTGTACGTTTAGGTTATCGATCTGTTTGGTTGCCAAACAAAACAAGAGTTCTCCATTTGCAACTCAAACGAACTACTCTTCTTAGTTTGGAACCTAAGCTACTAAAAGTTCCCTGTATCACAACAAATTTAGTGTAACTTAATTTTATGCTTTGCCATTTTTACAACACATATCTTCCTTATTCTACACAACAAAATCGTTGTGTATGCGCTTAGTACATCAAAATATATTCATATTGTTATTATGAACATGTGCATAGACATGTGGATATCGATTGCGATTCTAATATCACCAAATTTAATATAGGCGGTGGAAGAATTCATGTTGAAACAAGACAAAAAACAAATAAACTCCAGAGGGCAGACGCCTGCGATGGTTTTTACTGAGTCACACCAAGACTTGGTCAAAGAAGGAGAGCAATGGATGAAAGATACATCTAATTCATGCACAATTGTAGCAGCTCTTATTGTCACTATAGTCTTTGCAGCTGCCATTACAGTACCTGGTGGAAATAATGGCGACACAGGATTTCCAATGTTTATGTCTGAACCCGCTTTCATAGTATTTGCTTTATCTGATGCGCTTGCTCTTTTCGCATCTACTTCTTCTGTGTTAATGTTCTTGTCCATTCTCACATCCCGCTATGGAGAAGCTGATTTCCTTTATGCCTTACCTAAGAGACTAATTATTGGTCTTGCAACATTGTTCCTCTCAATTATATTTATGATGGTAGCCTTTGGTGCCACACTTCAGATTGTGATTGGAAAGAAAGGATCTTGGATTATTATTCCTGTGGTGGCACTGTCATGCGTACCCGTGATGTTGTTTGTGTCCTTGCAGTTTCCCCTCCTTTGGGATATGATCAAATCTACTTATGGCCCTGGAATTTTTGGTAAGCAAAGTAATCGCATCCTCTACTAGATGAAGACGACACTTTTAAGGATTTATTATTAGAAAACATGTATCAACTAAATTCTACAAATTAATGATCAAGTTGCTTTATCCTTTAATTTATAACATTTTATTTTTAAGTACTTATCGTCATGTTTTATCCTATAAACACGTATATGGTGTAACATACATTATTGGTAACATGAAAATGCAATATATATATCATATATATTGTTTCATGGGTCCTATGTAAAAGGATAGCTTTATTAATTGGCATGTAAGATGGTTGAAATTTTCTTTTTTATATTTATAGTAAGATACCGATTACTAAAATAAATGAGAAGATAGCATAAAGTTAGGTAAGGATTTGAGATGTTTCAACCTTGAAATAACAATATATTATGTTCCAGATTAAGAGTTCATTAAGATGTATGAAAACTCATGGTAAGAAATAAGGTTTGTTTTAAACCACTAATTGTAAAAAAGAAAGTGGATTTTTTTTTCTAAAAGAAACTCAAGCCTTGAAAATTTAGGGAGCTAGAATGTTATTTTATAAATAATGAATATGAAAGTGAGTCTAAAAAGCTAGACTTGGTGACAACTAAAGAAAAGAGAAAGGAACATGAACCTAGCTTCCTTGAAATAATTGTTAAAACCAAAACTAAATCTTGACGATGGCCTTTATATACAAGCCCACAAAAACTGAATAAACCAAAGAAATTAGAGATTGACCATGCACTAAAACGAAAAAATACAAAAGGAAATATGCATTTTGGATTTGGACCGTAAACCTGCCATCTCATACTGCACCATGATTAATTAGGTCTAGGACGTTTAAACCTTTTAACAGGATTTAGGACATTGTAATAACTAGTGGAATTTGAATCTATATGTACGGAGAGATGATATGTCACACCCCATTATGGTACCTACTTGAGGAGGAGTCGTATCCTACCAATCTGGAACCAGATGTTCAAGCCCATCAACGCTAGCATTTCCTTTCCTTAAATGTCGAAGCATTATAAGTGCATACTAGAGAGAAGTTCCTTACAGTTATGCCACCTTATGACGACTCGTCTGGGGGTAAATAAGAAGAAGATGGCAAGCACTGAACAAAAGGGCATAGCTCATAAGCATACTTTATATCCTAAATTGCTATTGAAATCTATGCAAAGAAGGCCGGACCAACACCAACATTAAAAAGAAAAAGTTCTAATGACAGTCCCCTTGTGATCTCTAAAATGCCCCTAGTTGCCGCTCTACCTAGGACATCCTGAGCCATGCCATTTGAATTCAGCTTTGTCTACCTGATCGGAAGAGGAAGCCAATGAATTGGGATAATAAAAAAGGCAAAACACGGTCTACCATGCACGCGAAGGCGCCTATAAGAATAATAAGATATATTATTAAGTGACCCATAAGCCCAATAGCAATAGTAGAAGCCATACACAATCATACCATCAAAAAAGTGAGATAACGATGAAAAGTCAAACATGTTCCCTATCAATTTTATTTTAAATCCCTTAACTCTTTGCGATAAGGACAGACGAATACATGAACAAGATTGTTGGAACAATTTGTTTCTTATTTATAATCTAAAATTGGGTTCAGTTTGAGTTTATAGCAAAGTTAAAGCCATTACACACATTATATATCTTTTTATGAAATTTTATTACAAATATGTACAAATTAATAATATATGTTAACTAGGCATAGAATAATGCTTATGCATCATCATTTGCAACATAAGCATGTTGCAAGCATAAGTAATATTTACAAATGTTAATATTATTGTAGGCATACTTTTTAAGTTCACTTTTTTATTTTAGAGTGAAAAAATGAATATTACATTTGAGTTGTCACAGTAAAAATCACATTTCTTTTATGGAAGTAGTGAATATATTATCCTACTCCAATATAAGATGGTAATGGTGTTTCGTGCACAGGTACATTTGCATTACTACCATTAAAATATCAATCATTGATATAATTCCGCAAAAACTTAGTCCGTTTTAAATAAAAAAAAGTAACATTTATCGAATTTTAAATAAGGGTGAAGATATTAGCACTTCCAATATTTCTTCAAAATACTCTTTCTTTTATTTGATCATTCAAAATCGAATAAGTTGTTTGTTACTCAATTTTTGAGGGCCGAGTATAAGTCTATATACTCGATCTTTGAAAACTAAATAATGCATTATCAAATTTATATTCGATCATTTATAACCGAATAACATACACCTTACACGGTTTTGAAGAATCGAATAAAAAGTGAAAGTGTTACCAAAAGTTTTTAAGGGTATCAATATCTCCCCCTTAAATAGAGGGGTTAGCTTAGTGATAGGTAACTTTTACTTTTATTTTAAGATCAAGAGTTTGACTTATTGGATGAAAGGCTTCTTTTTTATTTATTTATAGAATTAAGGGAAAGACTTAGATTTTACTTAATTTAAAAAATCTAATAGTATATATATAAAATGGGAGGAGTGAGAAGGATTTGTTGTGGAACTGCCACGTGTCAGTCATTAATGCATGAATTAATTAGCTACATTGTTAATCTCCTCGGTTATTAATAAAGAGAAATATTTGTTCGCTTAATTAATCTTAACTTACACATCTCAAGAATTTACAAATTGGTGTTTGTCTTCATACTTTGATTATAACTTATTTTTACTATTATATTATAGATCAATTTGAATTTTTTTTCGATTTTATAAACAAAATGGTATAAAATTTCTAATTCATTTGTAGAATTATAGTTGATAATTCTTTTTTGTAATAATTTTTGGTATAGGCACAATTTTTATTAAACCGCTCATGCATAGCACGGGTTATAATCTAGTAAAAATAAAAGTTACCTGATAAGACCCAATATACGATAGTAAAAAAAGATTGGACCAAAGAGTGAATTAAATACTAATTGTGGGTGCAAGAAAAAACTTAAAACCTAACTAAAACCTACAATTTGTATTTTCTTGCACCCCTCTCTCTCTCTCTCTCACAAAAACCTACAAATTGGGTTTTAAGTTTTTTCTTGCACAACAGAAACCCTAGCCCCAACTCCTCTCTTTCTCGCCAAAAGAATTCCACCACCACCGCCGAACCGGTGCACCACCGCCGAACTGACTCTCTCACCAAAACAAAACCCTAGCCCCAACTCTCAGCCATTGACGACAACTCTCAGCCCCAACTTCCCGTTGACAACTTCTCTCCAGCATCCCATAAAAGGTACACCACTCTCTCTCTCTCTATCTATCTCAATCTCCGTCTCTCTCTAGTTTCTACATATACACATGTACGTGTTTTACCATAGCTGATTGCTCTGCATATTTCTACGTATACAATTTTTACAATAGCTGTCTTTCTCTGTCTCTACATGGTATTTTTAAATGGGGCAGGTTTAGTACTAAGTTAGTAATTAATGGAGCATGATTCTGTGTTCATATAATCATTTTCGAAATTGATTTATTTCGAAAATTAATCAGGGCACTTGGATTTGAATTATGTGGATACGTAAGGAATAATTGATAAAACTTAATTCATTTAATCATTATCAAAATTGATATATTTTCGAAAATGTGAAAGCACTTGGATTCGAATTATGTGGAAAAGTACATAATTAATTCTTTTCCATATAAAACAGAACTAACCTAAATAATTGTTGGAGCACTTCAAATGGTAAGTCTCTCTCTTGATGAGCCGGACTTGGAGTCAGTGGTATTTAGGGATGAAGTTCAAGATATTGAAGCGGTTAATGTTGAGTCGATTTAGTGATGTTGAGTCGATTAATGATTGTTAATTTTATATTCCCCTTTTGTTTTCTATCACTGTATGGAACAATTTAGTCTATGTATGCTTTTTGATGCTTTAATTATGGAAAAATTTAGTGATCATGTTTTGAGTATTTGGATTATTAATGCAATCTAGTTTCATTTGATCAAATTCTTAAATATTTATAATGTTCATTGCATATATATATAATTAAGAACGTGCCCCCCATGTTCTATGTCAAAACGTGTCGCGTGCTGTGTCTATACTTCATAGACTACTGCTTTAATAAGCCCTTTTATTTTGGGGTGCGTAGATGATGGTAATTGATTGGATATAGGTTTGGTTCTATTTTTAGGATGTCAATGCAAGACATATATAAGCTGAATGATGTGCACATGAATAAGATTTTTGTTTTTATAGGTGACTTATTAAGAGAACCCATAATGGGTGTTATATGTAGCATAAGAAGGATAATTATATACCGTTTAGGCTTGTAAAGGTATTGTATGTAGGCCTACTCCTTATGACTCTAGGAGTACCAAATCAATGTTCTAAAAATCGTAAATCGGACCTAGATCGACGAGGTGGAAATTCGGAATTTTTGGAGAAATCGGAAAAAATCAGGGGTTAATCGGCAAACCCATAATTTGAAAAAATGGGAATTAAATAAATATAATAACATTTTTATACTCATAAATAGTTTTTAAAATAACATAATACTAATAAAATATAATATATCTTTCAAATTAATATTAATTTTTCAACATTCAAGTAACAAAATATGCATACCCAAAATTTAAGGAGTGCTTCTGTAAAATTTAAAACTTAAAATGGATCAAAATGAAATAACTTAAAATATTGGGCTTGAATACAAAAATAAAAAAAAATAAACTTAAAAGCAATTGAGACTCTCTCTTAAAACCTAGCCGCCACTTCTTCGCCACAGTTCTTCTTCTTCTTCACCAAAGTCTTATTTTTCTTCTTCGCCACAATTGTCGTCTTCTTCGCCAAAGTCTTATTTTTCTTCTTCGCCACAGTTGTCTTCTTCTTCTTCGCCAAAGTCTTATTTTTCTTCTTCACCACAGTTGTCTTCTAGTTTTCGATTATTTTCCAATTTTGGTCCGATTTTTGACCCAGCCAATTTTCCCAACCGATTCATGGAAATCGAATTGGGAAACTCCCGATTTTCGATTTTTGGCAAATTTATTGACAAAAAATCCCGATTTTTAGAACACTGTACCAAATTGCTTTCTCTAATGTTCTAAAAATCGGCATTTATTGGCGATTTATCGAAAATCGGCAAGGCACCGATCGGATTTTTCACAATCAGCTGAAAATATCGGCAACTTATTGAAAATTTATCGCCGATTTATCGCGATAAATTGATTTTTTTTTTCAACGTTACCAAAGTAAACGACCTCGTTTTCTTACCCAAACCCTATTCGTTTTCTCTCCTTCACTCGACGACATTCAAACCCACTCGACCTCGCCGTTCCTCTCTCTATCTCTCACTCGGCCGTTCCTCTCTCTATCTCTCACTCGACCTCACTCGACCTCGCCGTTCCTCTCTCTATCTCTCAGTCGACCTCGCCTCTCCCACTTGACTGACTGCCGTCTCGACCTCGCCTCTCTCCCACTCGACTGCCGTGCCTCTCAATCTCTCTGCTGCTCTGTTTCTGCTCTGTTTCAACGAGTTAAGGACACAACAAGCATATAAGGTAATAATTAATCAATGAATTGCTCTTTTAACTTTTTAAGAATCAACAACAAGTCAACCATTAAAGAGTAATTGTGTAAATAACTAAATATAGTCAACAATTAAAGAGTAATTGTGTAAATAACTAAATGTAGTTATATACTGTTGAGTGTCGAGTCTGATGACAGATTCTGTGCATTTCGAAATTTTAGTTCATATGACAGATTCTGTGCATTTCGAATTTTGTGGTACTGTGGTAGTAATTCTGTGCATTTCCATTTAATGAGTTTTTGATAGTAATTCTACCAATTAAATCTTGTGGTAGTTTCTAAGCATTGTCATAGTTCTACATGCTTGGTACTTTGTTTCGATTAATATATAAATGTCCATTTTGCTACTATTATGTTTTATTTAGCATATTCTTATATAATATATTATTTATATGGTGAAAAGTACATATCCAATTTTTTCCGATTTATCCCTGATAAAATGAAAAATCCCCCCTCCCCACCTTGCTGATCGATTTCCAATTCACGATTTTTAGAACATTGGCTTTCTCAAAGCCGCAAGTCACATTTGGTTGCTCGTCCCATGTATTGAGTTTCATTAAGTGGATGCCAAAAGCAAAGTAAGATTAAAACTGTCTATTTGAACAAGATATTCGGTGTTTTTTATGCATTTACTGCATTGAGTAGCATAGCTTTACTAATTTGCTTCAGACTCATTTAATACTTGACGATTCCATAACTATCCTTAATTTTGTTTATCTTGTTAAATGTTATTGCAGGAATTGTAACCTTTCCCATAATTTAGCAGTATACAAGTTCTTAGAATTTCCAATGGCAACGTCATTTGAGGCTCAGGCTGTCAAGTCGTTGAACAAATCTCCCGGTCGCAGGCGCTTTGTGGTAAAATCTCTCCCCCTTTCCTTCCTTGTTTTGCTCTCCAGAATATTGAGGAACATATAATGCTAGATATAATCCATGCCAAAAGCACTGGGCTAATTTACCAGTCATACATATTTATGAACTAATGATACCTCACTTGTTAGATTAAGGGTTCGTTTGGTTTGAGTTTTAGGGAAGGAATTGAACTTCTAGATTCCAGGAAAGCTCCTTTTTAGGAATTTGATATTCCTTGCTAATGTTTGGTTAGGACTTAGACCGGAACTCACCTTTACTTGTATTAACAATAATTTGCAAATATCCTCTTAAACATAAAATTATTTTTCTATTAAAATTAAATACCATATTTTTGTATATATGATTTTTGTTTTTTTTTTATCAGAAACAAATTGCTTATATTGGTAAAAACAATTAACAATGCAAATGATACTGCCAAAAACAGACTTGGTGGACAAGGAGTCCACCAACCCCTAAAAACCGAATATCCAACTCGGCACTGAAAATAATAACAAAGTACATATAGAAAGCTACACAGCTGTCCTAAAATAGCTCCCCCAAAACCATCAAACTTCTCAAGAGATAGTTGCAACCCAATTGTTAGCAATGTCTGAATTAGACAGAGTACCAAATAAGTTTGACGCGCTTGCCCATAACGAAGCCATAGAAACAGATTTACTCCACACTTCACGAGACTCTGATGACTTATCCTAAAAAATTCTCGCATTCCTCTCTTGCCAAAGGCACCAAGCCATTGCCATATAAACTGACCTCCAAAGAACTTTGTTCTTTTTATTTCCTCCAAAACTCCATTGTATGCACAACAAATAATGCCACGATCTCAGCATTGCCCCTATAATTTTGAAAGTACTCCAAATCTTCTTCCACATGGCCCACATGCTTACAGTGGAGCAATAGATGGTCAATTGACTCCCCTTGCTCTTTACAAAGTATACACCACGAGGGAGATAACGCTAGGTAAGGCTTTCTAACTTGGAGCAAGTCACAATTGTTGACATTATTCCAAGAGGCCAGCCAGCAAAAACTTGCACTTTTGTATATATGAAATATTACTTTATTATAATGCAAAAGATAAATGTTTCATTACTTGTTAAAAATATGAACTATTCTGTCAAAAACGAAAAATTATAAAAGGATTCCCGTAGGAATCCCTTTAGATTTCCTGCCTTTGAATATGGGAATGGTGGTGGGGAAATATCCTTTCCTGGGAATTTAGGGTTCCAGGAATGGTCCAAAGAATGAACTAAATGAAACCTAAGGGCCCGTTCTATAAGGAAGTTAGAATATGATTGAAAACACTTCTAATTTTTACGAGAATTTGGGAAAGAGTTGAGTGATTTGATTAAATGTGCTATTACTTTTTGGTTTTCCATGGAAATCTTTGGGCGGAGTAAGAAATTTTTCATGGAAATAGAAAAAGATGAAGAACATCTCTGCAAAACACCTGTCTTTTCTTCGCCAACTTATAAAAATTAGCAAAATAAAAAAAAAAAAAAATTCCAAGTTTTTATTAAACAGACCCTAAGAGTCTGTTAAAAGTAGGAAGAATTTGTAAATGATTATTCTTAGCTGAACGTTTACATTCCTCGTATTGTTGTGGGTGTTAATTGCGTTTGCAATTGAATACGAATGCAGTTCAAGAAGTTCTCTCAACGAGTGGAAGAGATTGATATTGGGGTTTTTAGAAGCCTCGATCCTCTGAAGTTAGAGCCCACTGAAGGATCTTCATTTTTCCGAGACTGCCTTGTACAATGGAGGGTACGCATTGTTTCTTTTCACAGCCTTTCTTCTTTTAAATATAATTGTATTCTTGGTCATCTATGTTTGTCTATATTGTTTATTATAAGTAGACCGTGACGTCTAAAGAGCGTTACTTTGTTATAAGTATTCATATCTCATATCTCAGTGCAAGTGCTGTTGTTTTCGTGTTGGCAAGTGCTCAAGAGTGTCAATCAACTATGTAGTCACGGACTTTTGAACATGTAAATAAGCATCTTCAACTCTATCATTAGATTATTGTCTCTTTGATATTAGTATTGGATACACATCCAATGATTAAATTATGGACACTTAGAAATTAGTATTGGATACGTTTCCAAGAGTATCTGTGAAGTGTCACCTTTTAATACACATACATTCTCCCTTTAAAATTATGTCACTTCTTGCGTGACCAATTTCCCGGAGGGCGTGGAAGTTTTGTTTTACTGCAAATGCCCCATATGTGGAGGAGCATATGATAGAATGTTCCTTTTTTTTTTCTTAAAAAAAAAGGACTTTAAACTTACTCTTTTAACTTCATATAAACAAAATGAAAATATAGGGCCATTACTATTAGGGCTATGAAATATAGGGCCCTAAATTAAACTAGCAGGCCTATGTGCTTCCTATAATTAATGAATTTTTAGTTGGGTGCTTAAATGGAGTTTGACCTAGACCCTTTTGCAAAATCACAAGGTCATGGTTTTGACTTCTTAGGCTCCGTTTGATTGCAAAGATGGAAAAGGAAAATAAATTTAGCTAGTTTGTATGAAAAGATAGAAAAAAAAAGTGAGAGATGTTCCTTCTTTTATGAGTCAATATCTTCTATCCTTCTATATTTTTGGTGGAAAATTTGTCCTCACCACCGAGCAAAGAAAATTAATAATCAAGAGGATATCACCCCTATCACTCAACTTATTTTCCATCTTTTCACCAAAATTAACTCAATTTATTTTCCTTTTCCATTTTGCAATCAAACGGAGCCTTAGAGCCCAAATTTGACTTGTTCCATAGTTCTCAAAGGCATGCCAAGGTGCATCGCATTCAAGAAGCCAGGCGCTTTGGTCGACTTGGTGCTGAGCGCGTCAGGTGAGGGATTTTCTTGAGTTGGGGACTTGGGGCATAGGGCTTGTTTTCCTCTTTTTCTTTTCCCTTATGAAAGGTTTTTTCCTCTACTGAGTTGAGCTTTAGTCATAGGAAACCAACAAACCCTAGAAGTCGACCAAAAACAATAAAGAAAGAGATAATGAGTGATTTTATATCTCGGTTGTAGGAGCCGAGTACTTGGTAGGCGGTGATTACCTGGCGCACAAGAAAGAGAAAGGTGCTGGGTGTCGGAGTTGATGCATCACACACAAAATAATGATGGTCTTGAGGGTAGAACGTTGAGGGCAAAAGCATAGTACGATTCTATGGACATAGTACGAGAGAGAGGTGAGAGTACTGGTTCTGGTTGAGTTGTTTGTTTTGTGCTGCAAATAGCAGCTATAGTATTTGTAGTTGCATGTCAATAGTCATCCCTTGTCCACTATGTTCATATCATTATCAATTAAAGGATGTGGGGTAAGATATGTAACATAACTTGTTGATGAGACGGAGCTTGAGATTTTAACCCGTGTCCATCAAGGGTAGAGATGGAATACTCTCCCTCAGGCGTAGGAAAGGCCAAGAGTACCATCTGCAGTGAGGGTGGTACCTCGCGAGGCCCTTGGCTTTAGCTTCAAAACCAAGTATTTTCAAAGGTCCAGGAGGCGTGTGGCACCAAGCCCGTGGAGCTCCCTTGGATCTGCCTGGACCCAAGACATGACTTTTAAGAGTCCATGCTTGACTTTTACATTCTTAAGGATACACTAGTTTCAAAATAATTGATGGTTGAGAATCAAATGTGCTTACTGTTGTGATATTTGGTACTTTGATTATGTTCCAAAAAAGAGGAAGCTGGACTATTTACTATGAGTAGTTGGAGAAACAGATGAGTGATTTCCTGAGATGTTCTATTACTCTCTCAGGTTTTTCATGGAATCCAATTCTTTGGGCAATAGGTAAGAGGTTTTTCATGATAAAAGAGGAAAATTTGGAGGATATCTCATCAATAGACGTGTGATTGAAAAAAAAAAATGAAGTTCTATTGGAGGTTTGAAAAATAGATGTATGGTTTGGTGAGATTGTTCCATCTTTTACTTGTTTTTCATGGAAAATTTTTCTTACCCACCACCCAAAGAGTTATATTCCATGGAAAACCGAAAAAGTGATAGAACATCTCATCAAATCATTCCAATATTTTTCGCAATTTCTCACAAAAAGCAAGAGCTTTTTCAATCATTTTCCAACTTTTTATCTAACAGACCCTTAATTTCGTACGTTTCTCTCATTTATGATGGGGAAACAAATAAAGACTATCTATGTGTGATATGTCTTCTTAGAATGATGAAATGAAAATTGGAAGGCTCAAAATCAATTTTTATATCTATGTTTTATGGTTAGGCCGAGGGCACTTTTCCGTCATCTTTTGTAGACTTATAGCTTAGAGTCAGCTTTGCCAGGTAAATTTCTCATTGCACTTGATTTTCGCTCCCACTTATTGTTACCTTTTTTGTACATTTCTACATGTCCATAAAAATAGGCAAAAAGGAAATCACGTTGACATGTAGCGCATAATATTTTGGCCTTCATTATAAATTTGTTAGGAATTGATGTTTAGGTTTAATATTCAGGTTTGCTTGATGTTTTACATGTTTATGCAACTTGTATTAATGATTTCTTTATGTCAACATAATGCAGGAATTGAACACTGCAGAGGATTTTATCTCATTTTATGAGGAGATGACGCCCTTGGTACAAACATTACCACAAATAATTTTGCAAAAGGAATTGATACTCTCCGAGCTTCTTTCTCGATTGAAAATGAAAGGGAGACTGTCACTTGAGCCAATACTTAGGTACTTCATCATATCAAGAGTTAGCTCATTATGTGATGGAATTGATCTGCACGGAGATGAAAGAAAAGTGTCAATGGGTTTTTGTTCTTCCTGTGTTCCTTTCTATTGGATTAACTTAACTATCCGTTACCATTGACTGTTAATAAGGTTCCTTTGGTGTGGTATACAATACCATTAAAGCTGGTTTTGCAAGTTATGACAATTTCATATCCTATAGATTTGTTTTATGTTTTGTTGATCTTTTAAATGAACTCCGCTTGCTTCTATTTTCTGACTTACTAAATTTTGTGTACAACTATACATTAAAACATTACTTTTACCTACTCTAGCGCTTGTCCTTTATCCTTTTCATTTTGTACTTTCACATAATGCTATTCGCGTATGGAATCTTTTTCTTTGTAGGTTGATTGCAGCATTGTCCAGAGACCTTCTGGAGGACTTTTTGCCGTGAGTTCCTCTTCATTGAAATTGATAAGAGTTTTTATTTTTCATTTTGCCTATGTATTTTGGATGATTATCCAGTAGTTCAATCACAGTGTTGTTGCTTTTAAGCATGTTCAATGTGCCTCTGTTTGATTTTAACCCAATCTTTCTGTCCTTGCGTATTGTCAGCTTTCTCCAGAGGATTGCAGATTCTTTAGTATTACTTCTCAATAGTGGCGCTGATAAGGAACCAGAAATAATTGAGCAGGTTTGAAGACTCTGAACTGGAAACCCGTTGGAAATTTTTGTTGTTAAGCTTCTTTTATTCATTGCATATCAAATGAATTCTAAATTGGGTCTCTGTTATGCAGATTTTCACATCTTGGTCGTGTATTATGATGTATCTGCAGAAGTATCTTGTAAAAGACATAGTTCATGTTCTCAAGTGAGTAATAGCATTTTACTTATCTTTTATGTATATGAAATTTCTTCTGTATTGGTAAACACATTTAAGATTTAGTGCATAAATGTAATTACTAAAATACCTTTCATGCTTTTAGAAAATAAAATGCAACTTGATTAGGGATCGAACTCATGACCTTATGTTTGATGAAAGCATCTATTTGATGTAGAAAAATAATAGGAGAAGAATATAAGAAGACAGCAAGTGGAAGGACGGCGGTGATGGCTCAGAAGCCCTAAGCACACATGCTTAACTAATTCATAATTTAACTCTGAAAAATAACAAGGATTGCAATCATATTTATAACCTACCAAGGAAGCCCTAGAAAACCCTAATCTAGTTTAAAATACCAAAATAACCATAATTATGTAATTACGTATCATAATTCTAACTAATCTAAATAAAGACATAAAACTAGTTACCCTAAATAAGATAAATGCTAAAAATTATCCTTAAATATAAATACATTAAAATAAAATACAAATATATGTTTGATATTCTTGTATTCCGCATCATACGACCTTAAAGTTTTTCAAAAGTCTACACAATATGAGGAATTACAAGGTACAATTTTGCACACTTATCGTGTGTGTTCTGGGTTCTAGTTCTAATTATTCTTTAAAGATTGAGGGCCTGATTTATAAAAAATTGAATTTACGGAGAAGTGACCTTGATTTATTAAAAAAAAAAAAATTACTTATGAGAATGCGATAAATGATGAAAAAAGGAGTCTGAAGGACATTTGTGCTTGCGAGGGAGGGTTGAAGCTTCTAATTCATCTTGAAAATATGACTGAGCATGTGTTTTAGATTTCTCTATTATATACGTGGCAGGTTCTCGCACTAATGAGCTATATTGTTTCTTTTCAATTTTAGCTTTACTTTTTACCTATCTTTAACGATATTGAAAGTAAGAAAAATGGATGAAATAAGTCCTTACCAACAAGATAATAAAAAATTCTACAAATTTATTTTTGTGCAACAGTTTCCTGTTGTTGAATTATCATGTATATTTTTTTAAAACGTAGTACCAATTACCAAAATAATTTTAAGAGTTTTAATAGTCATATATTGATCCAAAACAACTCAATGAAACTATTTACATGAGTAACAATGGTGTGATCTATCTTCTCTTCCCATTTATCCGCACGTGGACAATGATTGTTAACATATTTGACAAATTTTGAAATTTGCTTCAATTTACGTATTTGGCAAAATTTGAAATTTGCTTCAGTTTTTCTCTCACTTTCTCTTTCACAGGGTTACAGTTAAATTAAGATATTTCCCAAAAGATTATATCCAAGAATTTATGGCGGAGTCAGTTTCATTCTTGTTGAGGAATGCACCAGTTCAGGAGCTTATAAAAGGTACTGCCATGCAGTTGTTTTTACTTTGTATTACATGAGATTTATATGTTTCTGATATGTGATAACTGTTCCCTTATGGGAACTTTTCTACTTTTCCCCCCTTTTATATGTAAAATTAGACAAACAGTTTTCATAATAGTTAGACTCCCCCCCCTGCATGCAGGGGGAATCTCAAAGAGTTGCATAAAAACGGGCCGGGGGGGTGTTAAGTTGAAGGATTACATAGAAAGGTTAAGACGTTGGCCACCATTTTTACATAATAATTTGAGATTCCTCCGCATGTAGGGGGGCAAAGTCAAATGATTATGAATATATGCGGGTAAGTCTAATTTTACATATAAAATGGGAATCAGTGAAAAAGCCTCTCTCTTATACACGATTGCTTCTTGATAAACTGCCTATGCCTATACATTCATGATGCTACCCTTATTAGCTTTCTTATGAACCTGTATTAGCTTTGCATTCTTGTCTGCCAATTTTTCATATCTGTGCAATCTGAAATAATTTTAATATTTCTGTTAGGTTTATGTTCTTTAATCTTTTTCATGATTGAACAAAATTATTGACACTGAATTGAACAGGCGTTAGAAGAATCATGTTTGAATTTGTGAAGAAACCACTAGAGATACGAAAATCTGGAGCCAGTGCATTACTCTGCTATTCCATGAGAGGAACTTCGTCAAGGTTACATTCAAGAGCAGAGCAAGTGCTGCGGCTGTTGATAGACAACTCGATATTTAAAATTGGCGATAAATTGGCCGAAGGCAAATTCTTTTACCTTCTAATCTTCTATGTTACTGCTCCCATGCATCATTCTCATTTATATATGTCCTTCTCATTTATAGACCTCCTTCCTGAATTCAATTTCATTATTAAATCAAAATTTGGAGTTTTAGATAAATCATTGATAAACTAATATTTCGCTTCTGCTTGCCTCCCTGTGTGTGTCTGTGTGTGTGTGCAGGCTCAGATGCTGTTGTTCAAGTTGTGATTGCAACCATTCAGAGAATATGTGAAGAGATAGAACCTAAAGAAATGAACTTGATATGGGATTGTTTATACCATGAAATAACTGACTGCATGACTAGTGGATACTCGTTGCACCTCAAGCGTCTCTTGTCTGTTCTTGTTTCTACACTCCAAGTGCTTAAAATTTCAGGTGGGACATCAATAATTTTTTGTTTGTTTGTGTTAACATATATAATATATATTTGTTATTTATATAGTTGTCCCATTTATAAGAGTTCACTAGCAATATCTATATCAATTAAATTGATTAGATTTTTATATATTTACCTTATATATAACATTCACATAACCCATATAAAGGGTCTCCATTGTAATAGTTTTATATCAATCAATTCAATAATATTTATCTCTTTTCTATATCTTTACATGGTATCAGAGGAATAAGATCCTCCTATTTCGCTATCACCGGCGGGCAATACATATTGTCGCCCGCCGGACCACCTTCGGCGCTAATCCACCATTCTCTTTCACCGTCGTCAAAACCACAATCACTACTTAACCAATCTACCATCATCCTCTAGCCTCACCTCACCCTCTTGCTCTCAGCCTAAACCATCAATCAAATCCAACCATCTCTTGGTGGCCTTGTTTCTTTTTCTTTCCATGATCTATTTTCACCCTAACCGTCGCCATTCTCTTCCATTAAAACCCTAGCCGCTGTGTTTCTATTCCAGCGTGTAAACCCTAACCGTCGCCATTCTCTTCCATTAAAACCCTAGCCCCTGTGTTTCTATTCCAGCGTGTAAACCCTAACCATCACGATTCTCTTCCATTAAAACCCTAGCCGTTGTGTTTCTGTTCCAGCGTGTAAACCCTAGCCGTTTCCATTCTCTTCCATTAAACCCTAGCCACTTTGTTTGTTCATCGGCTTCATCTACTTTCAAGACATACTTTCCAAACTCAAGTTGGTATATTACCATCTTGAGTTTGAGGGGAGATGTTAACATATATAAAATATATTTGTTATTTGTTAATTATATAGTTGCCATTTATAAGAGTTCACTAGCAATATCTAAATCTTTAGATTGATTAGATTTTTATATTTTCCTTATTTATAA